>ML677341.1:66475110-66622358 GCA_007922305.1 Dermatemys mawii
AGATAACAAGCTGGTTCAGCCTCATTGGACTAACCTTGTTATCTCCCACCTGGTTCTCGCCTACCTATTTATACCTGCCCCTTGATACTTCCACTGCATGCATCCGACGAAGTGGGTATTAGCCCACGAAAGCTCATGCTCTGAAAAAATTTCAGTTAGTCTTTAAGGTGCCACAGGACTCTTTGTCATTCCTGGTTTCGGTTACACTAGAAAAAATGAGTGTCCTTCTTACAGCAACTACAACCATCAAAGTTGTGGTTATGGGACCTCTCGGACTCATTACAGGAGCTGAGCCATTTTCACAAACAGGCGGGAGATTTTTATCCACACACACCCCACCCCCGATGAACTGACTCATCGCCCAGTGACCCGCGGGTCGCTCCCGACCACTCTCGCCTTCACCCTCCCTCGGCACCGATGCACGGGCCGGCGGCCTTCCCCGTCAGGACCGCCGCGGGTGTGAGCGCGGGAGCGGCTCGCCCCTGAAGCAAGCGGCGGAAGCAGGAGCCCGCGGCGAGCGAGGTGTCGGCAGTTGTCAGCCCCGGGACTCCAGCTGCAATGGAAGGAGACCGCCCCGCGCGGCGTGTCCCGCTCAGCCGCGCACCATCCCGCCCGTTTCTGTGCCCCTCGCCCCGCCACTGAGCTCACCCCGGGAAGTCGCCGCCCGTTCAGGCCGGGAGCCCCGGGGCCAAACCCTGTGCAGCGCCAGGCTGGGCCACGAAGAGAACGGCGTCCCGCGAACCAACCCGCCGAGCCGCGGCAGGGCCCAGCCCCCTCCCCACGCCGCCGCCGCCGCCGCCACTCACCCGGGACGGGTGGCGGCAGACGCAAAGAGGGTTTAAAAATGGCGCCTCGCCTCCCGCTGTAGCCGTCCGCTCCGCCCCCTCCCCATCGCGCCTGGCTGTGACCCCGCTCGGGACCCGTCAGCCTCTCGGAATTTCCGATAAGGCCGACGCCCCTGAGCCTCATGGGATTGCGGAAGCGCAGCCTCCAGGGCGGGAAGCGCTGAGCGAGAAGCGAAGTTGCTGTGGAAACCGGCTCGCGACGGAGGCGCGATGGGGGGCGCGAACGCTGGGCCCGGCCCCGCCCCGCCCCCAGCGGGAAGGGCGCTGGGCTGGCGCATGTCAGCCGCTGGCGCTGCCCGCCTGCTCTATTGCCGGCGCCCGGTTGCCGTGTCCTTGCCGAGGGCGCTCCTCGCCCACAGGCACCGCCGCAGGCCCGGGTTACACGCCGGAATCGGGTCACCCCGCTGCGTGGCTCCAGGCGGCGAAAAATATCGCGCTGGAGGAAGCGCCGCCACGCCCCCCTGTAGGCGGGGAGAGGACGGTGACCCCTGGTCTGGTTTGACCCACGGCCCTCGTGGCTCGCTTGGTCCCTGCCCACCCCTGGAACAAACCAGAACAGGCCTGTGGCTGGTGTGAGAGAGGGGATACCCCCACTCCATCCCCAGCCCAGTGCAGGCAAGCTCTTGAAAACGGTGCCCCCGCTGCAGTATTAGTTCACGTACACCATGCAAGGTCATGCCAACAGGGCACCTCCAGCCATACCTAGCTCTGTTAACTATTACATTAGACTGGGGCAGACCACCTCTGGCACAGGTGCCAAAGGTGACACGCAAGCTGCTTGCAGTAGCATTCACAGTGCCAGGTCCTGGTCACCAGTCCCGGGGGCTCTGCATTTTAATTTAAATTTTAAAGGAAGCTTCTTAAACCTTTAAAAAACCTTGTTTACTTAACTAAACTAGTGTTGTATGTAATATAATTATAAACTTGTGGAAAGAGACCTTCTAAAAATGCTAACATGTATTACGGGCATGCGAAACCTTAAAGTAGAGTGAATAAATGAAGACGGGGCACACCACTTCTGAAAGGGTTCCGACCTTGAGTCTGTACTCTGTCTAATGCAGGGGTCAGCAACCTTTCAGAAGTGATGTGCTGAGTCTTCATTTATTCACTCTCATTTAAGGTTTCGCATGCCCGTAATACGTTAGCATTTTTAGAAGGTCTCTTTCCACACATTTAAAATATATAACTAAACTATTGTTGTATGTAAAGTAAACAAGGTTCTTAAAATGTTTAGGACGCTTCATTTAAAATTAAATTAAAATGCAGAGTTCCCCAGATCAGTGGCCAGGCCCTGGACAGTATGAGTGCCAATTCATGTGCTGCCTTTAGCGCATGTGCCATAGGTTGCCTACCCCTGGATAGACACACTAAGGTATAGTTGCTGTTCTGAGGGTGGTTATATTACAGAAGTATTTGACAATGAAAGAAAATAGGCATATGGAAACTGAGCACTTTCATCTGTGTTCATGGTAACTCATCTTCCTACTGTATTTTCCACTCCATGCATCTGATGAAGTGGGTTTTAGCCCACAAAAGCTTATGCTCAAATAAATTTGTTAGTCTATAAGGTGCCACAAGTACTCCTCATTCTTTTTATAAAAAAATTAGAGTTACAATTAGTTCCCCTAGAGGTTGCTGTAATCCTAGCTATGGAAAAGCTAGTACGTATGACAATTATTTCCCAAAGATCAAGGACAATACAGCTAGGCAAAATGGTTTAATAGTTGTTTCTTTTCAGATGAAATCACATAAAAATTTGTTTTATATAGAAATTTATAATAAGGTTATGATAAATATCTTGACAGTTTCAGTAGCAAAATGGTAACAATTGGAGCGTTTAGGAAAAAAAGCATTAAATCTATATCAATATTTTTCAAGACTACAGTAACATGAATACAGATTGAGTTTTTCTCCAAAGTCAAAGATTTTGTTTAAAAAGTCAATATTTTTTTTATTTGGAGGCAAAGCGCAGTAGTTTTACAGGACTATAAAGTGTAGTTCTCAAAAAAGTGACTGTTAAAAAAAGGCCTCAAGGAGTTCCATATTTATTGTTACTGTCAATTTCCATATCAAACATTCAGTTTAAAAGGAAAATATTTTTTTATGTCAGCTTTGTTCATTCTACCTAAAGGTCAAGTAGTTATTTTTGCCTTGCTGGAGATTGGTTTTTTGGAGTGAGAGGACCAGTGCTAATATCGAGGGGACTGGTGCTGGGGCTGAAGAGACCACAATTGTGCATCATCATCATCATCAGCACCACCACATTCTGACCTTGGTGACATCTTCACAAACCTTCAGTAAGGTTGCACAGCTGTAACTGGATGGAATTTAGTAACTTGTTGAGGCACAAGAAAAAAATCCACCTCTCTATATTGGCTCTGCAGGGTTAATAGGAGGAACAAGTCATTAAATCTTACTTTAATTACTAAAGTAAATATGACAGAATATGTATTGACAACTAATCTGTTGAATAAGTTGATGCAATTTTTACATAGATATTCTCAACGTAGAACCGTATTAATTGGCTGCAGGATTTGTGGAGGAAGAGAGAGGAATCATGCAGCCTTACATTTTCTCCAACATTTTTTTCCTCAGGCAAAAAAGGATCATGCCTGGTTTCTGGGTTTATGAGTCAGGAAAGGTGTGCATTTTGGCCAGTGGTCTTGCATTAGGAGCAACTTTAAAGCTACCCAGACCCAGACCCAGAAGATGTAATTGTCCAAAGACCTAAGCCAGGAGCAGAACTGCATACTCATCTCCCTTTGAGCTGTTCTGAGCAGCATCTTTATGGAAGGGAACACAAAGCCTGCTTCTTCCTCTTAATGATTTAAGAATTGCTTTATTGACTTAAATTGGGACTGTGCTAAGGGTCTTGTAGGAGGCAACCAAGGCAGGGAGATGAAGCAGGAGACAGAATTCAAGAGTTCTTGGGAAAGACACCCAGGGAAGGGAGAACAACATGCAGCTTAGGACTAGCAGGAGACATAAGGAGTAGCAGGTGAGTACATCAAGGGAAGAAAGGGGTTAAACAGGAGACAGGCCAATGGATGGGAATAAAAAAAAATACACAGCTGTAAAGCTTTTAGTTCCCAATATTGAGATTCCTTATTTCTACTTGCACTGTAATCTTAAATTATTGCTTTAACAATGGGAAATTACTGGTTTATATATTGACAATTTTACCAAAGAAAGAGGAAAGTTTACCTGAGTGAAGAGAAATTTAATATGAACAGTCTTATATAAGTGCAATTCAGGCTTTCCCTCCTCCTTCCCCCAATTCCATTCTTTTCATAGGACAGATAATATGTAGTCATAGACCTGAAATAAATCTGAAAGCTCACATCAGATGTGTTTGCTGTCCCTATTGAACAAGGCTGAGTGTAGCTGCTATGTAGAACAAGCACAAGTTTTAGTAAACCAGAAGTGTCTCTTTAGATAGGACTATTACTGTAGTAGCAGGTATGAACCTGTGGTTAATCTATGTTTAGCATGTGTCACTGTGACCCAAGGATGCCAACTGGGAGAGGGCACAGGGGTACATAAAGATTACAGGGCTCTCCAGCACCTGGTATGTACATTCTAGTTTACCAAAGAATTCCATATAAAGTTTTTACAGAAAGCTTATATCACACTGGTCATCATAATCTTTGCAAAATGTATATGCAGATAATATGAAAGGATTATATATAAAGTTATGTTCTTAAAGTCTTGTAGTTAAAGGACCAGAAAGACTGCATGCATTGAGACAGACTTCTCCAGACAACAGATGGGAAACGCTTATGTTCCTAGATGACCATTGTATATTATGGGTGCATAGACAAGCCCTTCACCGCTCATTTCATAAATGAGCCAGAGACCACATTGTTGCCAACACCAGTGCCCTGTACAAGTCCTCACCACCACCTATACACAGTTATGTACATTTAGCTACTTGGGGGACAGCTAGTTCCCACCAGGGGCAATAGCAACTTGCTCCTCCTTTTCCCATTCCCCCTGTGCACTTCCTTCCTGACAGCTTTAGCCTTCTGGTGGGAAGGCACACAGGTGCTTTGTTTTAAGCAGTTTTTTGTAAGGGCCACACCCTGCCAGCTCCAATTAACTCCCCTGGCTGGGAGCTGAGCTAGCAGGTGCTGAGCTAACAGGGGCTGGTTTAGAGCTTCTTGGCCAGCACCCTGTTACAGGATCTTACAATAAAAGTCCATTGGCATACTGAGTCAAATATTAACGAAGAGCTTGTGGAAACTTCAAAAGAAAATGAACAGGAAGAAGTAAACAGCAGGAGTGTAGGGGAAGAGCCTGTGTTTTAGAGGTGAAGATTTTGCGGGGAGGAGTGTTTAAGAAAGTCTGGTTTATTTCTGGGGGTGCAGAGAGATGCCCTGGGATCCTTCAGCAGGGAAAGGCAAGTGTCTAGCAAGCTTGGCCTCATAGAAGAAGGATCTCAGCCATCTTGGTTGAAAAATGCTGTGAGGACTTTATTACACAAGAAGGCATTTGTTAGCTGAGTTTAGACTCTAGAGCGTGTTATGTTGTTGTTTTATGTGTAAACCTTTGTTTCCAATATTTCTGTTTATCATATTAATTGCTTTCTTTGTTAAATAAACTTGTACAGTAGAACCTCAGAGTTGTGGACACCTCAGGAATGGAAGTGGTTCATTACTCTGAACAAGCCATTATGACAGGGGTGGCCAACCTGTGGCTCTGGAGCTGCATGTGACTCTTCAAAAGTTAATATGAGGCTCCTTGTATAGGCACCAGCTCTGGGGATGGAGCTACAGGGGCCAACTTACCAATGTGCCTGTGGGTGCTTAACCCTTGACTCTTCCCCCTGAGCCTGCTATGCCCTCACTTCTCTCCTTCCCCTCCAAGCCTTTTGCACGCCACGAAACAGCTGACTGGGAGATGCAGGGAGGGATGGGGAGATGCTGATCAGTGGGGCTGTTTGTGTGCAGGAGGCGCTGGGAGTAGGTGGGAGCTAAAGGGAGGCTCCTGACATATTACTGTGGCCCTTTGGCAATGTATATTGGTAAATTTTGGCTCCTTCTCAGGCTCAGGTGGGCCACCCCTGCATTATGGGATGCTCCTCAGGGGGGGATTGCTCAGAGCGGGGGCTCAGCTCTGCAGTGGCTGCCTGGTGAGTGCGGGTGGGCCCAGACAGCTGTTTTTAGCCCCCTGACTGCAAGGGTGATGAATGAGATACCTTGAGGCACCACAATATCAGTGGGTGCGCGGTGCAGACTGTGTCCCTTCAAAACTGAGATGCTCCTCCAGATCACGGTGTGTAGGCAGGAGCTCTGGCTCCAGAAGCTTACACTCCAGGCCGGATTTCAGTAGCAGCTCAGGAAGTTTCTTTCCCAGGCTCTGAACTTGCAAGTTTGTCCCCCTGAGTCAGGAGGGAGAGGGGGAAACAGCCTTCACCACCTCCTACTGTAAGTGGCTGCAGGGGATGAGGGTGGGGACTGGCAGCCCAGATGTGCCTACCTTTAAGATGCAATACAGGAACAGTACAGTATTTGCTGTGGTTTTGTTTTTTGGTCTCCGCTGCTGCTGCCTAATAGCCTACTTCCGAGTCCCCATGGTGTCTGATTGACCAGTCAGTCGTAACTCTCGTGTTCATATCTTTGAGGTTCCTCTTTGCTTTTTCTGTAAATAAACCTAAGTGCTGTGAGTTAAGCAGCGCTTGTTCTTAGGTGAACTGGTAGGCTGCAGTATACTTAGGAACAGTTGGGTCTGGTAATTTTCTGAGTGTCAGTGGCTAAGAGGCTGGACAGTCTAGGGGGTATGCTTTGAGTCCTTGGGGTTGTATATCTATTACTCACAGAGAGATGGCAGAGCCCATTGGGGCTGAAAGTTAACCCCTGGCAGACACAAGTAAAGCTCTCTCATGCTAAGGGCAGATGATAGCGAGCGGCCTCCCTAGGGACTGGCACAGTCACCTTGGCCTAAATGCAGTCTAGCAGGAGAGAAGCCACATGGGAAATTAATTAGTGTGGTGATCAAAGGCTCTATCCTACTCCTGCATCAGCTGTGCCTGGAAGTATTAGGCAGGCAACAATCTTATGTATGTCTACACTGAAAGCACAGGTTCTGATTACAGTTCAAGTAAACGTACTTGAGCTAATTTTAATCTAGGGAGCTCGGATACCTGAGCAGTGAAGCATTTTAATGCAGACTAGTCCACTGAGTAATTACCCCAGGTTCTGGACAGGTTTGTACAGCCTGAACTGAAACACACACTAGATTAAAGCTAGCTCAGGTATTGTTATTTGTGCTGCAGTCACACCCTGTAATTGGAGTATAAACATACTCTTAGTCCCAGACAGACAGGACAAAGCCCCATATTTTCTAACACAAGAGATGACTGGCTCCAATGGGTGGGTTTAGGGTGACTAGATGTCCCGATTTTATAGGGGCAGTCCTGATTTTTTTTTTTTCTCCTATTACTTATGCAGTTATGTTCTGATTTTTCACACTTGCTGTCTGGTCACTCTAGGTGGGTTATTTAGGCTGAGGAGGAGGGAGAATTAAATAGAGTGGATACTGTATGTGGCGCTCCTAAGAAAAACATTTATAGTCAGAAGACAAAACGTTCCTGGAATTCTATACTCCGGGGAGAAAAACATGACCCCAGTGAAGTCAAGGAAGTTTTGCCATTAACTTCAACAAAGCCAGGATTTTATCCCTGATATATTCTGAAAAACTATGTGAGGCAATAACTGTAAGGACTGAGACCAATCAACAGGATATTATGCTGTGTAGTTGCAGCTGTGTCAGTCCCATTTAAGTGGCTTGTTACATTACAGTGGACTACTGACTACATAGTCCCATGTTGTCCATTTTCTTTTAGGTTTGGATGTAAGCAGGCATTGATTCTCTACATATGGCTTTTATAATAATGAAAGAATTACAAGAGGGATCACAGCTGTTAGGGAAGGCCTGTGTTTTCTAACATAAATACCAACATATTAACAGATTCCAAGGCCAGAAGGACCATTGCCTTCATCTACTCTGACCTGTATAACACAGGACAGAGAACTTCCCAAATTAATTCCTAGAGCAGATCTTGTAATAAAGCAACCAATCTTGATTTTAAAATTATCAGTGAAGGAAAATCCCCTACGACTTGGTAAATTGTCCCAATGCTTAATTGCTCTCTGTTTAAAAAAAAAAATACACTTTTTTCCAGCTAGAATTTGTCTAGCTTCAGCCATTGGATCATGTTATACCTTTCTTTGCTAGACTGAAGAGCCCTTATTAAATATTTGTTTTCCATGTAAGTACTTATAGACTGTGTAATTGTCACCCCTTAACCTTCTTTGTTAAGCTAAATAGATTGAACCCTTTAAGTTTATCACTAGACAGCATGTTTTCTAATTGTTTAATCATTCTCATTGCTCTTCTCTGAACCCTCTAGTTTTTCCAACTTTTTTTAAATTTAAAAAGTGTTTGTAAGATGATCACAAAACTAAATTAAAAAAATAAAATTTTATTTAAAAGGCAAACACTGAGGTTGCTTACAGACAGTGTGTCCTGGTGGGCTAAAATTGGATATTTTTGTGCTGCATGAATACATTACAGACTTCAGGCCTGATTTTACTTTCATTTACATCAGATAGATACCTGTACAACTCCACTGACTTCAGTGGAGTTATTCCAGATTTACACAAGCGTAAGGGAGAACAGAATCCAAATTTTCACCAGGAGAGTAGATTGTGAATTAAACAAATGCAACCCCAGTCATAAAAGTTCCCATTGAAAGTTCTTCTATTTTGAGATGGAGATAAAAGATGATAAAGCCAGAAAACTGAGAATTTTCTTTTACTAACTGAACACCAGCGAACTTTTGAAGTTGTACTGGAAACGAAGGGAATTCAGCTTCTCTATCCAAGCTCTGTCTCAAACTGGCAGTTCATGTCACGAAAGGTGAATTGCTATCAACTGGTGGACTCAACTGTCATCAGACATAAAATGAATGAATTTTCAGCTAAATCAACAGTCTGAATCTAAGTGAAACACTATGTCAAGTAAGAATTCAGGAGGATGCAGTGCAGAGTTCCTGGATGGATTGTCACTGTAGGGAGAACTCTAACACTTTCAGTGACTGTACTTTTTCACCAAAAGGCAAGAATTATAATTGTGTACATCCACATTTACCATTTGCTTTGAACTGAGTATCAAACACATGCAAAGTAATGAACTTATTTAAGATAGAACATGTTAATACAAAAGCTAAATACAATTTCCTATGACATTTAAATGTAGTCTCTCAGAGAATCTGGGATGAAAAGAATATCCAAGAAACTGTGAAACTGAAGAATGAAGCCCAGGAGCAACAAGTCAACCTGAGGCTATAGAAAGAAAGGTTTACTCTGCAGAAATAAGAGGGGAGCTGCAAGGGGCATGTATAAAGCCTGGATGCAGAGTTTCGCTATATGCCACTCTACCACATCAACACAAACTACTTGTCTTCACTTTTAAGGCCTTCCATATCCTATTCCCACCCTACCTATCACCTCTTATGCAATATAAAGAAATCAACTTCTTTGTTCCACAAATGCCGGTTTGATTTCCCATTTAAATACTTTTCCAACATATAACCTTGTTATGTGTGGGTGGAGCTCTCCGTGAATATCTGTAAAACCACCTTGTCATCCTTCAAATACCCCTTAAGACATTTCTCTGCTATGATACCTACCCAGAACTTGAGAATTGGTTGCTGAAGCCACTGGTTATCATGCTGACCAGCATTATCTCATTATTTCCTCATATATACTCTTGTCTGTTTCTTGTATCGAACTGTTTTCTTGGACTATAAACTCTTTTGTGGCAAGGGCCCTCATTCTTGTACAGAATGGCATTATACACTGCCTAGCACAACTGGGCCCTGGCTTCTTTTGCTACTGCTACACAAATAATAAATGCCGTGTACCACCCCAGTGCTGATGCCTCTTTCATTCTCAACAAGTAGAATTTGGTGCTGTGTACAAGCATCTACAACACTTTAAGGGGGCTGAATCTGATGGTTAGTAATGGAGAGCATTATTTTTTCCTTTGGGCCACCACATGCATCCCTCCAACATTAGCTAGAATCAAAAAGTATTACAGTCTGAGGACAACCTACAGTTCGTGAAATGAGTTACCCTTGATCTCTTTACTCTCTCAAGACTAAACCTCCTAGCATCAACACCAAAACTGGCTACTTGGAAGGGGCAGCAATTGACTGTACATGAAAGCTATTTTATCCCATTTCTTCAACAGCAGGGTTGATGCACAGCTGCAGAACAAAATGGCCTGCTGTATTTGATCTGGGTACATATATGGTCACTGCTATATGTAGTCTGGGTATACGTGACTTTAGTCCCAAAGGGAGTCAATTTAACACCTTTCATGAGCACTTGGTATTTTTAAATTAAGAATTGTTATACCTAAGACAGGGGTGGGCAAACTACGGCCCGCAGGCCACATCCGGCCTGCGAGCCCATCCTGACCAGCCTGCCAGAGATTGGCAGGGGAGGCCGCTCTCGGCCCCTCCCCCCACCTTCCCCGCTCTCCCAGAGCCCCAGCGTCGGGCGCCTGAGCTCCGGCAGGGAAGGCTGCTCCCAGCACCTTCCCCTGGGTGCCTTCCCCCGCTGTCCTGGAGCCTCAGTGGCGCACCTGAGCTCCCAGCGAGGGAGGCTGCTCCCGGCCCCTCCCCACTCTCCCAAAGCCTCAGCGGCGCGACGCTGGCGCCAGTAGAGCGGGGTAGATGCTGGGAGCAGCCTCCCCCACAGGAGCTCAGACGTGCACCGCTGAGCCTCCGGGAGAGCGGGGGAGGGCCAGGAGCTGTCCCCACACCGGAGGATCCCCTCCCTCTACCTCTCCAGAGCTTTCCCCCCGCTCTGTCACAGCCTCAGCGGCACATCTGAGCTCTGGGGGGGAGGCTGCTCCCGGCCCCTCCCCACTCTCCCAGAGCCTCAGCATGCCGTGCAGGGCTGCGCACTCCTCCGGGGGAGCGGTGCAGCCTGTTTAGCTCCGGCCTGGCTGCCAGTGTGGTAAGGAGGCCGGGGGCAGTCGGGGACAGGGGACTGTTGGATGTTGTGGAGGTTCTGGGCAGGGAATGGGCAGGGAACAGGGGGAGGTTGGATAGGGCATGGGAGTGCCCGCAGTCTGTCAGGGGGTGGGGGTGTGGATAGGGGCAGTTGGGACAGGGAGCCAGGAGAGTTGAGAAGGGAGTAGGGTTCTGGGGGGGCAGTTAGTGTGTGGGGTCTCTGGAGGGGGCAGTCAGGGGACAAAGAGCGGAATGGCTTAGCTAGGGGATGGGGTCCCGGGGTTGGTGGTTAGGGTGGGGGGTCTTGGGAGGGGGCAATCAGGGGATAAGAAGCAGGGGGGAGTTGGATGGGTCTGGAATTCTGAGGGGGGCATAAAGTGGGAGGAGATCACATGGGGGTGAGGGCAGGGCCAGGCTGTTTGGGGAGGCACAGCCTTCCCTGACCCGACCCTCTGTACAAGATTTTAACCCCGATGTGGCCCTCGGGCCAAAAAGTTTGCCCTTGACCTAAGATGAACATTCTAAAAATGTCTGCTCAACAGTAGTAATATTTGGTGATGTGTCTAAACCTGTTTTTTGACATTGGTATAAATACACATAAAACCTCAAGCTTCTATTTCAGTTGTCCAAAGAAAAAGTCCCAAATGACTCCATAGACTTGATAAAATTAAACCAACTCACCATACATCATGTCCACACTGAAATTTGAAAAAAGTCTAGCAGTGGTTCCTCCTCTGACCTTTACACCACTGCCAAGCTATAACTGTAAATAAAATCCTCAAGATCTCAATTTTTGACTAAGCCCCCAAAGGGTATAGCACTCAGAATCAACATCTGAATGTTTTCATCTTTATTTTGAAATGGAGAGTGCTCTCCATTAAGAAATGTAGCTATGGACCGAGAGAGCACTACAGTGAGGTGGATTTGACTAATCAGATGATAACTGTAAGAAAGTGAACATTTAACAGCAAATTAAATTTAAAATACTTTTATTTTAAAAAAGTTGATGGCACCTTTGAGCAGTCACAACCACACCAAGAAATATACAAAAACACTACACACATTAATAGATGCATTTCTACAGCACGCTGCACAAAATGAAAGTGGTACGAGATACACAGGTTACATGCTGACACAAATATTTTCAGTCAATAAAAACAAACAGCTTTCAGTACACTTCGGTACTGCCTAATCAGCATTATCTTACAAAAAAGGAAGGGAGATAGATTCATGGAAAGAAAGAGCTTTCTACCAACAGTACAACTTAATGCACCACACATATGCAATAAATCACATTTACAAGACAATTCAATCAAGTCCCCATGCAATCTGTATGTACATTGTCTTCTAATTTCTTAGAAAACAGGTGACAGGATTTTACTGGCCTCAAAGCTGCATTTTATAGTGCTTTTTGTTCTTCCAGGATGATTATGCAATTCAGTAAATTGCAATATTTTCTTTTGTCCCTTACATTATTTTAATGTAAAATTTTCATTTTTTGAAACTGAACTCTGAGCTTATCTGGTAGTAAAGCATTCTATTGGCATTCAAACTTAATTTAAAAACCTGTCTGTGTCTACAGTACTGTAATTCAAGTTTTGACTATGAATATATACTTGTTTATCTGGAAGAAGCTATAAAACTGCCTTATTAAAAAAATCAATATAAAATCTAGGTGCCTAAGTCTCAGAGCATGCCACTTCTGAAAATGGAACTTAGCGTAAATTTTTTCAAAAGTGCCTACGTGATTCTAGATCCTCTTTGTATTTTGAGCTTGTTTCGAAAATTTTTGTAGATTAGAGATAAGGCCAGAAAGACCATTGTAATCATCTAGTCAGACCACCTATATAACACAGACCATAGGACTTCCCTGAATTTATTCCTGTTTGAACTACACTACATTTTAGAAAAACATGCAATCTTGATTTAAAACTTGAGTGATGAAGAGTCTACTACAACCCATGGTAAATTGTTCCAAGGGTTAATACCTTCACTGTTAAAAATTTGCATGTTGTTTCTAGTTTGTCTAGCTTCAGCTTCCAGCCATTGATTCAGGATATATCTTTGTTTGCTAGATTGAAGAGACCTCTATTATTAAATCTCTGTTCTCCATGTAGCTACTTATGCAAAGATGCTGAAAGGTGTTTAGGCTCCTAACGTCCATTGAAATCAATGGGAACTTAGGAAACTCCAACTAGTATAAATGCCATAGTGCGTCTCTCCTCAGCAACATAGCCTTACCAGGAGCATACCACAGCTGTCCTCTGCTCCCTACACTAGCTTTCCACAGAATTTCAAATCAAGTGCAAGGTCTCAGTCCTTATCTTCAAAGCATTCCATGGCCCCCAAAGTTCTGGGATGAAGACCACGGTCGACAACTTCACTCCTCTGGCACAATGCAACTCAACAATAAGAGTAAAGCTCGTCTATGTAGGAGACAGAACCTTCTCCAGGGATGGTATAAGACTGGAATAAACTCCCCCAGGAACTAATCACTATTATAAACCTTGTCACTTTCCACTCCAAGTGCAAGGCGCGTTTCTTTGATCTTTTCTTCTCCAACATGAACGCATCGCAACAGCTATATTTAACAAACAAACAAAAACCCACCCTACCAAAACAAGACAAATCCACATGCTTCTCCTTCTGGGGAGAGAATGAAAACACAAACAATATGTGACAGATATGTAGTCATGTTGCTTAATGTACTTCTGAAAGGTGCTCAGATACTATGGTGATGTGCATGGTATGAAAACCTATATAGATAGAATACAAGCCTAAATACATTAGGGATCTGGATCTTATAGTCTGACCAAGTCACCCCCTAACTTGATAAGCCTAACAGATTGAGCTCCTTGAATCTTTCACTGTGAGGCATGTTTTCCAACCCTTACATCATTCTCAGTGGTCTTTCTGTGAACTCTCCAATTTATCAACATCCTTCCTGAAATGTGGACACCAGAACTGGACACAGTAATCTAGTAGCAATTGCACTTCTTAATGTTAGGCATTTTGACACTAAATAAGCAGTGGCCAGATTCAATAGCTTTCTGTGAAAAGCCAGAACTAGTATAACTGGAACTTAATAGGACAAGAAGCATCACTGGTTACATGAAGGACTCAACTTACAGTATATAAGTCAGGAAGAAATGTAATAGGATAGTATCCAGTCAGAGTAATATCTGACTTTGGACAGTAGTGGAACTAAATTTATGTGGGCAAATTTCACTAGTCTGTGTGGGAAGCCCTAAAGAAACCCCTTGGTTTGGATCAATGAGCTGAAATTACAAAGGTAGCTGAGAGTGACCCTAAAAGTGAAGGTAACTGTCATGGGAAATTAACTCTCCAGGAATCAACAAGTATGGATTCTACCATCAAACTCCTTGGGGCTTTCAAAGAATGTGTTTTTCTCTCAAGTAGTTAGATGCTAACCATAATGATTAGGGCTACTAGACTCAGTTCCAACCAATTATGATTAACTTGCTAAGGATCTTGAAACTGAAGATACTCTTGGCAAGAGTGATCATAATATAATGAAATGAAGTGGTTTCTTGATTGCCAGCCAGAATCAGCCAGAGAAAAGAACAACATATTTTGGGAGAAGGAGTTTCAAAGAGTTTGGCATACATTTAAAGGGATTGAGTGCCATGAGCATATTAAAGGCTACCTTCCCTTAAGACAAGTTGGACAACCTGGCTTACCACAGAGAAAGGTACAAAAGGAGAAAAAAAATGTTGGAATTCCGAGTTGGGAAAGTGAAGATTGGGTTCAGCCAATAGTACAGGACATATACAAATTACTGAAGCAAATGATGATGAAATATATAGTATGTTAAAGCATTCTGAATTAGTTTTTGAAATTTATATTAAAAATGGAACATGAGGGAAAAATGACTAAAGGACCAGGACAGCTGCAGGGTAAGAGAAGGGAAGAAGATGGGGAGACTTGACAGAAGATGTAAGAACCATAAAGAATCTGAGCAGTTCTCATGGAGAAAGCTCTTGAAATTGCTATTGCTTGGGAAAGCCTATGGAACACCGATATGATTTTAGATAGAACTCAGAAGGGAACCTAAAAAGATGAAAGTGCCTGATTGACAGAATGGTTACGGCTGTATTAACTTGCACTGAGAAACATTGTTTTTTTCTTACTTTAGAGATGTGTTATGATTTTCAAATGTGTTTTATTTCAGATACAAAGACAATATGGAAATGTACTGCGACTGTTATGTAAGACCTCATTCTTTCTGATTTGGAGTCAGTCAGATATAATCAGCCAAGTGCAAAACAGTTCCTTTCACCATTACATTCTCATTTTACATGGAGATTACTCAGGTAGAATATGGTAACTACCAACAAGTGTAGATGCCTTTGTATTCCCAAATCATGGCTGTAACAGATTTTTCTGCTTATGAGAGAGACTGGCTGATCTTACAGAGGTAAGGAGGCTTAATCTGTTATGTCCTGATCCTGGAAATTGTCAGACAGAATAGGTCACAAATTCAAGGTTTCTACATTGGAACCAGCAAGGTTAAATCAGTAAAGGTAACTAAATTATATTAAACTAAACAATTGTTTTCCTGAGTTCAGTAAAGGTACTGTCAAGTAGCATCCATATTACATATATGTAGACATTGGTAAGCCATTTAGCAAATGTATTATATCAGTGCTTGAATTTTCTATTGTCCAGTCTGGAATGCAGGTGTATACATTGTATATCAAAATGATTAAATGGAGGATACAAAAAGGGTGGCAATGGATTACAACAAAAAGAAGTCACTAGCATATTATGTCAAGAGTCAGTACAGGGACTCTTCCTTTTAGATCTGTCCCTCCAAACTCACCTTGAGACACAAAGTTATAAATTGGTAAGAAAAACTTAAATACATTAGGGGAATGGTTTATAAAATGGCTGATGGATTTTAATGCAAGTCATAAAGGATTCTGAATCTAAAATGTAATTGCTGGCTGAAGAACTGGAAAGTACTGACAACAAAAGAACTGTTAGCTGCAATGAAGATGGGAATTTATTGTTAACGTACTAAAGGCCAAAAGGTTCTCAAGCTGCATCAAAAGGATATAAACAAAACAAGGGAAATCCTCTGTTAGGACGTACAAAATTCTGGAGTAAATCCAGAAAGGAGCAGCTAAGTTTTTTCAAAGTTATGGAGGAGACTTCACTATGAAGATATGTTTAATCTCTTCAACTGATACAGTTTGTAATCTCCTCAGCCTATCAACTGGATAGATGAGGTAGCTATGAGGGGGTGGACTGTTTAGGGGATGAAATTTTAATGCAATGTATATATAGAACACCTAAACTGGGATCAGAAAAAATTGGGAATAAGGATCTCACTGAACTAAACAGCAACAGGAATGCACAAAGACCTGCCTGCAAATTAAAAACGATAAAGTTTAGGTATAACACTGACTGTTTTTATCCTCAGAAAGGTCATCAGTATCTGGAATTCTTTGCTTGCAGAGGCAGAGACAGTATCCAATTTATTAGAAATCAAGGAAAAGAGGATTAATGACTTGGATACCAATAGTGGCTTTGAGAATAAATGGATTTGGATGAATGTCTGGCAGTTTCTTGCCCACATATACAGGGTTAAACTGACTGTTAAGTTTGAGTATGGAAGGTCATGCCACTATTGGAAAGTTTTTGTTTTATTTTCCTCCTCCTTCCTCTGGGAAGATTGAACAGGGTCCAGTTAGGATAAAGTGGGTGTATTTTATTTGATTAATTTCCTGTGCCTGCAGCAAGTCAAGTACCACAATTCTTTCAGATTCAATTCCTTTCTATATTCAAAAATATTGCACATATCAGAATTTCTTTAATGGACTTTTTTTTAAAATTTAGTTTTCTAAAGTCTCGGTTATATCATTATTACACCATTAGCCATGCTCTTTGTTCAGCCCCTGAAACCACAGCAAGCTATTAGATTAATTATAAATCGTGTTATGGTGAAGAAAGGACAAGGTGCTTTTTCCTTTTTTCCCATATAAGAATTTCTAAAGACTTCCACACAAATTATTGCAGTTGATTAAAATTCAGGCATAACTAGCCCTGCGACCAAAGTAGTAGTAATGCTGTCATGACAACATGTCTCAAAAGCAAACAGCATTAAATATTAAATTAAATAACCAGGCACATTTGTCATTTTTTGGATATGTGAGTGGAGAAGAATCCTGATATTTTATTTCACACATTATTGTACATCATATTCACATATTACTGTACTGGTTACCCAGGCAACAAAGGACTTCAAGAAAAACATTTTGTAGTTTCTAGATCAGGCAAAATAAATTATATTTAAAACACCTGCCTGTTTCATAGTGCCATTACTGTCTGATGTCTAACACACCGTTCTCAGGAATGTTTCTCAACACATCCCACAGTTAGTTCTACTATATAAAGTTTCATTCTTTCCCAACCCTTTTGACCTGGTGGTTCCTGCACGTCCCCTGTGGAACCCTGAATTAAAAGAATTTACAGCATCCAATTTCCTTCAGCATTACTAACTCCTACTCCAACTTGGGGCCTAGTGTTATCTATTTCACAGTCACTGTAGAGTTCATCAACTGACTGTTAAAAATTTAAACAATTGTTTATGTACTCTCCCTTTGCAATCTGCAAAGCTTGAAATATGACCAGAAGAGGTACTGAAGTCAACGTAATGGCATCAGCCCTGGTTACTTGCTTCTTTAGACGTCCTTGTGATCTTATAATTCGTTCAGTGCATCATATTTAGAGGCATGTTATTACATTTATATATTTCCTAAACATGATAAAGAATAGCTCTAGCATACGATATTTACTAATCTGTATCACAAGAGACTCTAGTCATATTAAACTGATGGGAAAGTATAACATTTAAAGAATAATCTGTCTGAGTAAGGGCCCACTGGCAGAAGCATGAGAAAATGGTGCTGGATTGTAATTAAACACCTTCCTAGTTTCTAATTCACAGATGTTAAATCACCTAGCATTAGGAAATACTATAAGTATGGCTGATATTTCTTAATATTGTAAAATATAGCTAGCCATTCTATCCTGGTTCATATGGGAAGCTAGACAACTGAATTACTCCAATAGGAATGGTGCAAGTACATGCTTATTATAATGCACTCCCACCACCACTCCTCCTCACTTTAGTTAATGACAATACACTTCAAGTTTCTTACACCACCAGTATAATGACCTCCTGTAGATGTGCTGGTTTGTAAAGTGGAAAACTGGTAAGATTAAGGCAAAAGATTTACATGAGTGAGCAGTTCATAATAGATTTTGCCAATTACATACAGTATAATTGAATAGGCAAATAACTGCCACCGAGTATAAACTGAAGCATTTACAACTTAGCATTCAAGAGTTTTTATAGCCTTCATCCAGTCTGCATGTTTAAATGGCAAAATTTTGGTAGTTTGTACACACACAACATTTCTTTAAAAAAATAAAAGATCCAGACTAGTGGATTCATCTTGGTATGATCATCCTTTCTATGGCACAGATAATGTGATCCCAGTTTTTACAAAATATTGCAAGTAGAGTCACTGCAAAAAAAGTGCAGATGATATGGAAACGGCTCTTCATCATAGGAGCTATAAACTTTGCAATGGTAGAGACGCACACTAAGATGACGGTCATGAAGGCCAAGATTACATTTATACATTTTCCTAGGAGTACTTTGGCATTCACAGTTTCTGACTGCAGCGCTTGCTGTTCTTGCTGATGGAACTCCAGCTTAAAAACCCGAGTCTGGCAAGATTCCAAGGCTTCCTTTAGACAAAAAGGAAAATAAGAGTCAACTACATTTCTACTCAAAACAGTTAAACTATTTAAACAAATATGCTGTGCAGACAATCAACTGTTTACAAAAATCATAAAAGTATAATCAAATTTGACAACATCATCATAAGTGTAACATTTACATTTTTCCTGGTTGAGAAAAATAATGTTCATGGTGTCTCATGTTTTCTGGATGTACAGGTTGAACCTCTCTAATCCAGCACTCCCTGGTCCGGAAACATCCATGGTCTGGCATAGGTGGCAACTCCGTGGGTGCTCTAGGGCTGCAGCACCCATGGGGAAAAATTAGTAGGTGTGGAGCACTCACCAGTGCCAAGCTCCCTCCTCTAACCCCCATGCCTCATACGTGCCGGCGGCTCTGTGCTTACCATCTCCTCCTCCTCCCTCCCTTCCAGAGCTTCCAGAGCACTGCAAACAGCTGATTCGTGGCGTTCAAGCTCTGGGAGAGAGGGGGAGGACTTGGGGCTGGGACCCCAAGTGAGGGGCCAGCAGCTGGGACCTGGGGCCAGCAGCTAGGACCTGGTGCTGGCAGGGAACCCCTGGGCGGGGGGGCGCCCCCCACAGCAGCCAGGATCCTGGGTGGCAGTGGGGCCACCGGGCAGGGGAGCCTCGCTAGGCACAAAGCCTGGGGGTACTGCAGCGCCCCCTGCACTCCTACTTCCCACACCTATGGAGACCCGTTGGCACTCTGCATTGACCTCCCGGGGTTCAGCAAATTCTCTGGTCCGGCACCGGCTAGGCTAGAGAGGTTCAACCTGTATGGATGAACTGGGAAAGCTGTTACCATGGTAACTTCACTATATCAAACCAGCATCAAAATTAGTTTCTTCGCATACACCACTGAAAACATTAGGACACTGTTGGCTTGCTGTGACAGCAATTAAATCAACTGCAATGTGGACCCATTATGTTTACACCTCCATTCTGGTCTAAATTCACTTTTATTGAATGCCACCCATTGTACAATGATCCATGTCATAAATGTATTGTGAACACGCATGTCTCTGGAGAACATAAAACTGAGTCATGCTAGCCACTTTCCAGCCTAACTTTGCTTACAGTTGTATCGTTTAAATATCAATATGTCAGCTTAAAAGGAGATACAGTCCTCTTAATATTTTCTTGTAACAAGTAAAAGACATAAAAAGTTTAGTGGTCTGAATAATACTATAATTAAAATTCGCTTTCCAACTTGTTCTTTTATACAATAAATCACAAATTCCAATCATCTGGGAAAAGTGGTTAACCAAGACCCAGGGTTGTCATTGATCTTTAGGAAATGGCCCGCTCTCAAAAAACAGCTGTCCACTCTTACTCTTTTCGTCAATCATTGTTTTATACTTTCTGTAGATGGAACTCTCGTCTATATTTTGAAATTAAGTTCCCCATTCCTTACTAACTTGGTCTTTTCTCATTTGATGTTTCTTTTGTTCTGAACCTGAATGTATACATCTGGGCTTTACCTTCTTTAAAGGTGAACTAAATGCTTTTTAAATAAAAATAACCCCCCCCAACCATTAACCCAACATATGTGCAAACGTAAGTGACAAGTAAATAAATACACTGCTACCTCGATATAAAGCGGTCCGATATAAGGTGAATTCTGATACAATGTGGTAAAGGAACACTCCAGGGAGCGTGTACGCGCACTTCTCTACCTCGATATAACACAGTTTCACCTATACCGTGGTAAGATTTTTTGGCTCCTGAGGACCGCGTTATATTGAGGTAGCAGTTGTGATGGGGCAAGGCCTGATGGCTCTAGGAAAGTGCTGAAGAACAGATATGCGAGTCTCAGGCTAAACAAATCCCTGGTACCACTGGAACCTTCTAGAAATCAGTAGAAACAGCTAGCCTGATTGGGACACCTGAAGACAATCAGGGACTGGCTGAAACCAGTTAAAAGACTTCCAGTTAGTCAGGTGGGTTGTGGATGTCAGAAGCTGTGGAAGGAAGTTGTGCTGTTGGTCAGACTGAGTGGTAGATAACATAACATATGCAAGGAAGGAGGCCTTGAGGTAAAGGTGAAGTGGAGTTTGAAGAAGTGGAGACTGCTATGGGGAAGTAGCCCAGGGAATTGTTTTGTGGCTAAAAGGTCAGCCATCTTAGCTGATACTATTAGGGTCCCTGGGCTGGAGTCCGGAATAGAGGGTGGGTCCAGGCTCCCCCTTTTCTGCCTCCCCTAATTAGTCACTGAGATTGGGAGACAACGGAGACTGCGCCAGGAAGGATAGCTTGTCCTCACTGGCTTATGATGAAAATGGCTCAATAGGCTGTGACCTTGTCTCTAGAAAGAGAAGGGCTACGTGGAGGGTCACAGTGAGCCTCTGAGGCTAATGAAAATCCACCAGGAAACGCAGGATCCACAAAGATAAGGACACAGCTTTGTCACACAGCGTACACACTTTCCAAAACAAATCTGTTTAAAATCTTCTATTTCATTGACTGTGTTTAGTTAACTGTGGTAAAGTTTTCATCACTAAATGCAAAAACCAATACAAGAAATGCAATTTCTTTTTACTACTATAGGATTAATAACTTGCAGGAGAAACACTGGGAACAAAAGGTCTTGATAGGTTAAAAACTCCTCAGTTCATCTTTAAACTGTATTTATAATTCACAAGTCTACATGGGTGTCTTACTAATGATTTGGGATCTCAGTTAGTTTTCAACAACTATACCTTTTTTCTACAATAAATTCAAAATTTATATAGGGTTCTGCCATGCTATGTTAGTAGTCAGCTAGGAAGGATTTTGGACATTATTTTATGTTAAGTACACAGCTGGGAATAGTGTTATCTTACTGCTGTTACAGTGACAGCAGGGAAAGCAAAATTATTGCATTTCAGAACATTTCACATTAGACCAGTAGATTCCCTATTCCTCTAGTGATGACAGAGCAGTAAATGTAAGACACCATTTAGAATCCACAGGACTTTATTCATTCAGTTATGAAACACTAGCAGGTAAAATCCTGGCCCCATTGACTTCAGTGGGAATTCTGCAATTGACTTCAATGGGGCCAAGATTTCACTCTAGTTGGGTAAAAAATGCGCCTAAATTCCTTAAATGCAAATCTTATTCCAAATTTTGCAAAATTTCTAGGCTGTGTAACAAGTTGATTATAAAAATACCTGAACATCTCGTGACCGTTCACAGGCCTGATATGCTACTCTCTCTTCTATGCTGGCCAGCTCTTGTTTCAGGTTTGCAGTTTCATGCTGATGAAGATCTGTCAGATCATTTAGCTGGTCTTCCAGTCGTTCATACCTTTCTCAGGAAAAACAGAAGTCTGAATTTAGCTCCTTCTATGCAAATGATGTTATACCATGTTAGAATGCACCTGTATTTAAAGTAATCTTTCCTTGTATCTCAAGTCACCACCACTTCGGTTTGTAATGAAAGGGATGGGGGAAAAGTTTTGCAAGGACTTACTCAGCAGGCTGAAAGCTCTTTGTAAATGTTGCTGGTTAGTGGAATAAAAGAACAATGTTTGAAAGACCAAGGCATTTTAATACTGCAATATAAAAACAACTCCTGGATAAATGTATCCAATTCATGCCCTTCCTCCTTTCAGACCACACAATTCAAATCTTGTCAGGGGGGTTTCTACATATTTTCTCCACCAATAAACAAACTGAAATAAATAGCCTTCCCTACACTTGGAAAACTGCACAAGGAAATTGTAATAAGTCTTGTGTTTGTATGAATGTTTCCTCTGTTAGCACAGTAGAAACTATGTTGATCTCATTAACCGATACACTTCTTATCATGACTAATTTGACAAACAGGATGTTCTAATTATGTTTCAGAGGGCCACGATTTTCAACAGTGACTAGCTACTTTGGATGCCTACATTTTACACCTTAAACAGAGCTGATTTTCAGAGGGCAGGTGCTCATCACTCTCTGAAAAGCAGGACCCTTAACATGTCTTAAGCTGGGCAGCTCAAAAATTGAGGCATCTAAAAAATCACAGGTCACCTTCAAACAATGTACCTTGTGTCTGCCTTTAGTCTCTGGGACCAGGTGCTAATATTCTACACAACATAACTCACTCTCCACCACGGATGTTAAAGAGTTTACCAATTTAGCTAATGAGCCCAAAAGGAAGCTGTGTTGAAGTATTTAAAACCAAATCTCACTATACTTTGTTACATTGTGTCTTCAAACTTCCCAGTCCCATCTCAATGTGGTGGAGAACGTAGACCCTACCACACTGCAGGAAATGGTTCATTAATGAGGAAGTACTGTCAACGGTAAAGCTCTATTACATCAGAGATCGCTTATTAGGTGCCAAGTTGCAATAAAATAAGGAGCAGTCCATTGGTGATGACAATTGTATGCAATATTCACATAATGAAATGTCAGCAAAGTAACAGATAATGAAGCTTTCCAGAAAAGCTTTGGACAACTGCACAGAACTGTCAGTATTATCATATTACCAAGTATTATTGTCACAAATTTAGGTTAACAGAAGAAATCAAGAACTTTGGTACCGGACAGTGATTACTGAACACAAGTTCACCTTTAAAAATAAATAAATCATCACTTAGTTTTGAATCAGTTTTGAATATAGTCGTGCAAAAGCCATTTCAAAAGAACAGAAAAAGAAAATACCTGTATCTTTCCTCCTGCAACGTCCGAGAAATAAAATCATAGTCTCTTTGAAACTGTGCTTTCACATTCTCTATGTCAGCAGCTAATTGGGATTGTGTCTCCTTTATTTCTCTCAGTTCCTCCAAGATCATGGAAAGCTTTGCTTGGCTGTCCAGAGTGTTTGTCCCACCAGGCCCAAAGGAATGGTTCCCATTACTATCTGCAGATCCAGATGTCCCACTTGAGCACTCATCATCACTAACATATTTTGGTTTAGCCACAATAGTAGCACTGCCACCATAGGCCCTGGAACTAGATTCTGGCCGAAATTCATCCAGGGTATTTTTCAGGTGAGAAATGTTGTCAGCACTACCAAATTTATTTCGGATCAAGTTTGCAAACTCTCTCGACTTGCTGAAAACAAACACTGGCGGTGTCAAGGAGACACCTGGCACACTCGATTTGCTACTCTCAGCACCTTGGCCACTTGTACGAGATTTGCCATGAACATCTTTTAAAGGGGGCTGGATATCCTTCAAGTTATCTTTTGAAATATCTTTGGAACTTTTGGAGGATCCATTTTGTTCAATCTCTTTGAGCTTTCGGTGATATTGTTCCAATTTCTTCTGTAGCTGGGCAATGGAGTGGGCAGACTTCTGGTTCTTCTTCTCAAAGACTTGTTTAATACGTCCAGCCTGCTGCTTGTCCGCACTGTTCACCAGTTTTAAGTATTCGGCCACATTTCCATCACGGGCTGTTTGTTCAATTTTGATCTGTTCTGTAACTTTCAAAATTTTTTGTTTCAGGCTATCTGCATTAAGTTTGACTTTGTGAAATTCTAAGACCCCATCAGGTACATCAAAGTTGAGGTTGGTGTCTGAACCCCCACGGCGAATGTTAAGTGGCAAGCTCAGAGTATTCATGTCATGTCTTTCCACCTGAAAGAGATTAAAATTCAAATTGAAGACAGCTGTTTGTTTTATATTTCAACTCCACCCAAAATTGAATTTACCATCAAGCTATTTATATCAAACACTGGTCAGAAAGTAACTTATGAGTGCAATATGTGTTGAACATATTTTAAAGTATTTCTCACATATGTTAAATAACGTAGAAAGTGAAGACATGCTACTTATTCAGCCATGTACAATATGGATATGAAAATACATGCTTGAGTTGACACATGAAAACGAAGTAGCTTCTCTTTTCCTTAAAAAAAGTAAAAGTAATATGAAGACTCACATCTAGAACATTATAGGTAAATCCAGGTTTGGGGTGGTTGTTTTTTTAAACACAAAAATGCTTTACTAGCATCAGAAAACATTCCCCATAGATTTTCCATTATCAAAAGGTTTATATCATTCACGAATAGTAAAACATCCATTTTAGCTAGTTGGATACTTATTATACTTCCATATCTCTCACTGTACCAATGTGCTTTACTGAGCTAAAGCCCAGTTCTTGACACCTGTCCCTTGCCCCAACTGATCAAACCAACAGCTGTTCTTACTCATCTAGACAAAGGTGTCTTGCAATTTACAGCTTTAGTGACAGCATGAGTCCCAATTTACAGTCAGATCCAATAGCATCCATTAGCTTTCAGAGAGAACTGGACGCCCATTTGAATTTTCAAGTTTGCTGAAAAAGTGTCCAACAACTGATTTGCTGCCGCTGAGTTTATTATATTTTAATATCAGCCTGGCAGTGTGTAATTTAAATGCCCCACAACTCTCAAGAAGAGTGTCTGAAATATTGGACTCCTATGACTGCGTTCAGTTGTAATCACTTAGATATTTTGCACACTGAACTTGGTAAGTATTCTCCCAAAGTGTAATAAAGCAGATGAATAGTGATTAAGCCATTTGATCATGATACTTGACCACAGCACTAAAGCATACCAAAACAGCCTCAATTTCCATAAGCACTAATAATATTTTCTCATATAAAATTATTGTGGAGTACTGAAGGAGAATTTATCTAAGGAGAACGTTTTCGTATATCTGATATCAGAGAGGGGTAGCCATATTAGGCTGGATCTGCAAAAGTGACAGAGTCTTGTAGCACCTTATAGTTTATAAGGAATCTAGATATCTGTTAGTCTATAAGGTGCTACAAAAGTCTTTGTCGCTTTTGTATATCTGATCACTATTACACAATTATTACACCGTCCTGCCTCGCTCCTGAGCTCCCAGCCAGGGAGACTAGCCCCCAGCCCCTTCCCTGCTGTTCCTCCTCCCCCTCAGCCTCAGCGCGCCATGCAGGCAGTGGTGGGAGTGAGGGTGGGGCTGCGTGCTCCTGTGGAGCAGAGTGTCTGGGTCTGGCCACTCCGTGCGGCTGCCAGACATACTGCTCTGAGCGGCATAGCAAGGGGACAGGGAGCGGGGGCCCAGTCTGCTTGTGACTGCCTTCTGCAGGACTACCCCAGATGACTATTTAAAGGTTAACTGGCAAACAGCAGCCAGACCTAATAAAAAGGTTATCTGAGTTTAGTTAGGGTAAGTACTTTCAAGGAAACGGGAAGCTTCTGAGTCAAGCAGCTATCAGGAGAGCTCATCAGAGCAGAGAGTCTAGAAGCTGTACTCCTGGAGACAGGAGATTCTGAAAATGAGAGCTACAGTTGACAGGCATCCAAGGCGGCCTGGTCTCTGCAAAAGGCTCTCCCAAACAGTTGCAGGAAGTCAGGCTGCCATGAACAATGTGGTGCCCTGGAGAAGAGCTGCAGCTGACTGGTCTCCATGGAGTTGGAGAGGAGGACCTTACCCAGGTAAAGGCCAGAGATCTGACTTCATAGGAAAGGACTTACATCAAGAGAACCCTGGTGGTAATGGGTCTGGAAAGAGATGACCAGTGGACTCAGGTGGGACAGAAACTAAAACTGACTCAGTCTCCCAGCTAAGACCTTGGGTAAAGGTTTTGCTTAAACTGTACTTTGTTAGCTTTTTTCTGTTAATAAAGAAGACCCTTCGGGTACTCTTCAGTACATGAAGGTCTGTCTGAATTGTTTATTTCTCATGTGCAGGGAAATCAAGGGAAGCCTAACCCTCAGTGCCAGGCCTGGCCACAAGCAGGTGCCCCAGGACAGCCTACGCTACAATAGGAGCCATTCTCTACTGGCAATCTATTCAGGTTTTATGCTAGTCCACTCATTGTGGTATCTGAGCACCTCACCAGTTTGCTTGCATGAAAAAATATTAAGCAATATGCTTAAAAAATCAAACAGGAATATTTCCCCCCTTCATGCTTGTATAGAACGCTAATAATAATTACATATGTGCATCAAGAGTAGAATCAGCTCTATTAAGCCAATCCCATTTCAATATTAACTTAGATTCCACACACAGTGGTTCAATGTTCCATCCAAAAATTATGATCAAAATACTATACTGTTAAGGCGGGTCACTGATGTGCAAGATCTTATTTCCAGAAATACTTTTATTTCCAGAATCATTTTAGACATCATAACCAACAGTAAAAATAATTACTTAGGATTTACATACACTTCTCAAATAGCTAATAAATCTTCACACCACTTCTTTGACAGATAAGCATCTCCAATATTACATGTGCAGAAACTAGGCACAGCAACATCTGATGACTTGCTCAAGGCCACACAGAGAGTCAGTGTCAGAATCAGGATTATAACCCAGGAGTTTGTGTAGTCAGTCCACTAGCCCACATAAATGAATGTTTGATCAGAAGCATTTACTATATCCAGTTCAATCGACAAAGGGGATGGCGGTAAGCCTAGTATAAAATATTAGCTTCCTGAAACAATGCAAATCACTTTTGAATAAACCTTGACACAAAGTTTTCCTAAATTAAGTCCATGAACCACACATACACACGCAAGTCAGACTTGCGTGTACAGCACAAACTGAACATGCTTCCAGAAATGGGTGGTTCTGACTACAATCTTTATAGCATTTTTACTTCCTTTAGTACAAAGTGTTCTAAAAATATTCTGCAATAATTGGATAGAAGCCTGAATCAGATCTCTTCTCCCTCATGTCCCGTCCCTTGCTGCAAAGTGCTGGAACAGCTAATGGTCACAAAGTTCAGTTCTTACCCATGCTATGTGCTTTCCCCTCCCTACCCAGTCAGGAAGGTATAAAGACAAACCAGGCAAATATGGAGCGAGGGTTCACATCAGCCAAAAAAGGTGTCAAGCAAGTCACTTTTGCAGGCAGTGGTAGCATCAGTTACCTTCTTGCTAACAAAGCAAGGAGCATATTGGGACCATCTGTGTCTTGCATCACTGAAGGAGAGCCCTTTAAAAAAAAAAAAAAAAAAAAAAAAAAAAGTCTACCTGGGAAGGTCTGAAAAGAGTGGAAATACCTGTCTTATCTACAAGAAGAGCAGTAAATGGGAAACTGGGATTGGAGCTGCTGAGCAACAGAGGAAGCAATTCTGAAATAGAAGGGGCACTAGGTCAGGATGAGGAAGGCAAAGCATTAGCTACGAGCCTAAAGGCATCTACTGTGCTTATCTGGTGCTATGCAAAACGTTGTAATTGTTCCAGGGTTAGCTACAACACTCCCCCAACCTCCCCTCCAAATGTGTTAGGCTTCATGCCTTTACCTTTCCTCAGGTGCAAACATGCAATTCTCTCACTCTTAGACTAGGTCTACTCTGCAAACATTGGCGTGCGAGTCACTTTTCATCCAGCCAGTAGGCTTCATCTTCTCAGTTTCCTGGGCTTTTGGCTTTGCTGCCTAAAACCACTTTGGTCAACTCTAACAGGAGTCAGAGTCAGTCTCCTCTGGGACAACTGCTCTCCCATTGTCTTGTCAAGTGTTCTTGGCGCATATTCTCATGTCATTGATTTCCCTCTCGTTTGTTTCTCCAAAGGTCCTGCTGGCATAACCCAGTGGAGTCCTATAGTAATATCCAAGTATTTATCCCCATATACTCAAAGTAAACACCCCAATAACCAGCTCACAGAATATTCTGAAGTTATTATAGAGCTGCTCCATATTCACCGCAAATTTGTACTGCAGGTTTAAATACAATATGTTCTCTCAGGGACTAGATTTGTGTAGATTTAACTGGCACAGCAAATAAGGCATTCTGGTATGTTTTAATGGTGTTATCGTACTGTGTAGCAACATAAGAGCTTCAGCTTAGTAAAAAAGACAGTCACTAGTCTAAAAGTATAAACAATATATATAAGTCCAAAAAATGACTACACATATCCCACAAAATTGCAAAATGTATGCAAGCTTATCTTACTAGTGCTGTAGGCAGTCCTAAATAACTTTATGAGATTAAAAATCCATGCACAGTGTACCTAGAAGTGGTAATAAACCCAGCACAATCCACAGAAAATAGCTACTTTTCAAGGCAGCACTGCATCAAGTCAGGTCACAAAAATATGTGCACTCTGTAAAGTTTTGTACCCTGTCCTTTCATTCTACTGTATCATCACAGTCTGCTGAGAACAGCAAACTGGAGCTGCACGAGCAGCCTTGGCCCGGAATCAACTGTGTACAATTATAAGGAGAGCTACAAACCAGCTCAGATTCTGCCAAAACGCTTTCAATAACCCAACATTATCAGCTGCTCGTTAGTAGCACCTAGTCTGATGCTAGCACCTTACTTTATAGTAACATTAAAATGCTCAAAATATTAAGGCAACCCCACCCCCCATTACAACACACACAAATGCCATAAAGACTCTGGGCATGGACTAAAACTATTTGACTACCCCCTCCCCACCACACACACACCATGCATGGCTACCTGTGCCTTGGGTCCAGGTGTGCAGGAGGAAGTGGGCCCTGTGTGCATAAGAGTACGTGAGCCGGAAGGAATGGGAAGAGGGCAAGGCCTTGGTTCTGCCAGCACAGGGAATGTCACAAATTGTTTCTGATATAGGGAAGCAGCAAATTACTATTTGCCTCCCTGAGGCAAGGAAGATGGTGGGAGGTAATTGAGCCTCAAAGAGATGTCTCTGAGGCACAATATTTCCCAGGGCTACTATTGGGGTGGTGAAGGTGGTGCCTCACTGTTCAAAAGTAAGGAAACAACAATGTTCTCTCCCTACAATTTTGAAGACATGTTTAACATCTTGTGGCTTTTCTCCTTCTTATTCATTTAGCCCCCAATTGAAGAAAGTTTAGGAGAGCACTTAAGAATTTATGGGGCCTTATGCTATTTCATTTGTCATAATGGTCCAGTATATATCTTTACTGATGAGGCAACTAACAACAAAGGTAACAGTTGCAAAGTTTAGTTCCCTGTACATGACAGCAAATTTTCACTACCGGTACACTTGATCTGATATGGCATAGATAGGGTTTACTGAGCAGTTTTCATATACATTTCATGGACTGTGTGACATGCATAGAGTTGTATACAGTACTAGAAGGTATTACACAGAAGGGTTTTGTATTAGTGCTCCATTAGTGCATATCTATATACGAAAGAAAGTGAAGGGAGTGAATAGGAGAAGGGGAAACTGATCACCAAAACACAATGGGAAAAGATGCCCCATGATATACAAGAAAGAGCAAAGCAAATCCAGGAAGCTAACGGGGGCATAACAAAACCAACAGAGGCACAGTAAGTTAAGTTACCACTTTATTTAAAATGGTTGAAAATATTTTCTCTGTCAAAGCTGTTTGCCCATTTATGACAAAATGAGGAAAAATGCACTAAAATTTGGAGTCACATAGATGCATTAATGCAGTTGTCCTACATGATGTCATTACTTAAAAAAAAAGGGGGAGGGACCTACCTTTCATAACTGTTGTTCTTCGAGATGTGTTGCTCACAGGGCCGTCCCTAGCTATTGTGGGCCTCTATGGAGTTATAGCCCACTTCATCGGATGCACAGAATGAAACATACAGAAAAATGAAAAAGTGGAAGCTGCCATACCAGTTCTAAGAGGCTATTTAATTTAGATGAGTTATTATCAGCAGGAGAAAAAAAAACCTTTTGTAGTGATAATCAAGAAGACCTATATCAAACAGTTGACAAAAGGTGTGAGGATAATTAACTCTTTAAGGCCCTGCCCCTGCTCACTCCATTCCCCCTTCCCTTCATTGCTCGCTCTCCTCCACCCTCACTCACTCATTTTCACCAGGCTGGTGCAGGGGTACAGGAGACGGTGAGGGCTCTGAGGTAACAACAGAAATCTAAACATTAATTTTACCTACAGTATAATTCATTAAGTACTTCCCCAGACAAGTTTATAAAGTGCTTGTGAGTTTGTGCTGTAATGCAGTTCATTTCTTATGAGAAGTAAAAAAATAAAATAAAAAAAAAATCAAACCAATTCTTCCTCTGAACTGTGTTCAGCGCAGATTGCGGATAATTTTACTGAACTCCCAATCTATTGCCTCTCCTCTGAGCTAGATAATTTACCTTTTGTGCTTACAGATCGTAGTTTATCTCCAAGTTGCTAAATACTCTGTGTGGTATTATATGCTTCTTTTTTCCTCTTAAGATTTGTATATCAGTAATATCACACTGTATTTCCCATACAATATTAACAGCTTTGTCACTAGTTGTACAATATACACTACAAAATATTTGGCAGGGGGGAGGGGGACAAGAGAGATGGTCCACTAAAATTTCCACTTCACAAACTACAAATCAGTAAGATATATTCATTTTAATTAGAGACTAAAAATACAGGAGACTTGTCCAGCTGAAGAGTAGTTAGTGAAAATTAAAAATGTTAAATGATCTAATCCATGAAACAGAGACAATTCCACAATTAGTGGGATTTATTAAATTGCTTTTTAAACTATACTAGAAAATCACCTGGATTATAGAAAAGATTAAAGTAATTTTGTAGTGACATGGATATAATTTTATTACTGCACTCATTTTATTTAAATTTCAGGGATAAAACACATTGACTGAACAACAGCCTCTAATTAAATTTCAGGAAAATTTTTAAAACGTAGATTCACGGCCACTATTAAAATGTAGTTAAAAAACCTCTAAAGTGTTTCAAAACAAGCTGAAGTAGTAATTTTGCATCCCTTATGCAGTACTACATACCCCTACTAGCAAATCAAGGGAGACTTTTTCTTATATGGAGATCTGTGAGCTGAAAGTTATCCATCTATAATGTTTGACTAGGATTAAAATGTCAAGGGTGGAATGAACTTTTCCGTGAACTAAGGAACTCACTACCTTCTCCTCCAAGTACAAGTTGCCTTTTGTTTGACTTATCTTTCTCTAACAAACACAGGCATTAAAAACAAAACAAATCCACCCTACAGAAACTAAACCAAATACAACCAGAAAAACCGTCTCGATCCCTGCAAAAGAAACCAAACAAAACCCCCTCGAACAACGAGAAAAATTCCTACCAAAATACACCACCACCCTGCATTTTCCCCCTTGGGAGTGGATGAGAACACGAACAAACCACACATGACAGATTTTAGTCATGCTGCTATTCCACTATTGGAAGATGCTCAGAATCTACAGTGATAAGTGCAGTAAAAGAACCTATCTAGAACACAGCCAGTGAAGGAACTACCCACAGACTTTGCCAAATATGTCTCAAGGTAATAAAATAAAAGTTTGTGATTTAAATCAATTCAATTTAAATAAAATCCACTCTGCAAAGTACTAATACACAGGTAATGAACAAAGCTTTTTTTAAAGCAGTATAATTAATTAAACACTTATCTGAGAGATTGCTAGCAACAGGGGATAGAGCCAAAGACCACACACTGATTATAAACACAGAAGTATCTTGTGTTAGTACAGTATGAAACCCATCCCACATACAAATGCTTTAAATAAAAGTTGGCTCTACATACAGTAGATTTGGTCAAAGACTTTGTTGTAGGAGACAGAGGGGCAATAAAAAAGGTAAAAATATCAACAGCAGTAGTAAGTGTGTGTTGCCTAGGACAGAGACACATGTATGGCAGTTTGCAGCATGTACTAACATCACTGCCTTTCCTTGGGATAAGTGCTATGAGCTCCTGATCCTTCATATTAAAAGCTCTTCGATTTATTCTGCTTTCATTAAAACTGGAGAAGGAAGGAGAGGATTAAGGGCCCGTCTTTAACTTTTAGCATCACAATTTAATTTAGAGCTAAATGTCCTAAAGGAAATCTTGGTGATTTCATCTTAGTCCTCCAGAGGCCATACTGAGCAAAAGAATATTTCAAGATTATGATCAGAAAAGACTATATTATACAATATCTAATCGCACCTTGTCCCAGGATGCGACAGCTAGTTCCTCTCAGGTAATGAATAATGCTGATAAAGGAGAGCAGGAATTCTTCAAATTATAGTCTGGCAAATCTTATCTGAGTTGAGAGAGAGATTTTCTTTATTTAGATGCTTATGTAGCCAACTGATGTTATATGCAATGTTAATTATATCCTAGATTTAAATATACACACACACACTATCCAATTTGGATTAACAAAACAGTCTATTCAGCACTCCCCTAATACAAATCATTAAAATGTCGCAGCAGAGTGAATTTTCAATAAAAATCTGCATCAACAATTTTATAGTGCTTTATAGCACAGTTATATCTTTCCTGCTATCATTCTGCGCTGGCTTTACTAATTCTTGAATGTTCTTTTTCTTATTATTTTAAAATAATTATATTATTTTGCTGTTTATCTGGGATGTATTTTACCTAGCAGTTAGACTGTAAATCTTCGCAGACAATACATGCTGATTCCTATTTGGATGGAAATATTCATATCAAAGCATACAGGAAATTAAAGTTATCCTGGAATAATCTGGCTCAGTACAACAGTTGCAACGATTTCCACAAGACTACATATGCAACAGTCAGAGATAAACATAACATTTTAAAATATAAGCTTTAATTCTACATGATACAAAATCTCAAACCTCCATATCACTGCAAGCCATGCATTTTCTATTTGAAGAGATTTTTGATGTGCCTTCTCATAACCTAATGCTTAATTATTACAGCACAGTCTCAAAGGCAGATGGACTTTATTAAATCCCAGGAGTATGTATTGTGAATTCCACAGTGATGGGTAACCTGACTGATAAAAAGCTGTATGACGAAGAGACGATTTCCAAGTTGGAAGTTAATAAGGGTCTCTCTCCACCCCCAAATTGTCTCCAGCATGGCTATGAAGCAATATATATTGCCATTCTAGAACAGAGCAATAACAACATTACCATCACCACATTTCTAAAGTGAAGGTAGATGCTACTAGTGTACTCCCTCTAATCACTGAAGACTCTCCTTCCAAGTAACTGAGTCACATACTGCACCCAGCTCAATTTCTATGCCAAGTACATGAGAACAATAGAAGATGCTCAGAGTATTTTTTGTTGTCAGTGCTAGTTACTGCTTCCCTGCCTCAAGGGAAGTAATAGAGAGGAGAGGGGCACCTGCCCCAACCACTGCTCTCTGGGTCAGACAATAGACAAAGACAATGAGAAGTCTACATAGAAACTGATCCAAGACACATCCATCTGCACTCTTGTGGCCACGCAGAAGGTTAACTTTCGCCAATAGGCTGTGAAAGCCTACACGAGTGGCTCTCAATCTTTCCAGACTAGCACATCCCTTTCAGGAGTCTGATTTGTCTTGGGTACCTCCCAAGTTTCACTTCACTTAAAAACTACTTGATTACAAAACCAGACATAAAAATACAGAAGAGTCACAGCACACTGTTACTGAAAAATTGATAATTTTATCATTTACCATATAATTATAAAATAAATCAACCAGAAAATAAATATTATCCTTACAATTTCAGTGTATAGTTTATAAAGCATTATATACAAGTCATTGTCTGTATGAAATTTGAGTTTTTACCAACTTTGCTAGTGTTTTTTTATGTAGCCTGTAGTAAAAGTAGGCAAATATCTAGATGAGTTGAAGTACCCCCTGGAAGACCTCTGTGTTACCCCCAGGGGTACGTGAACCCCAACTGATAACCACTGGCCTAGAACACCGACCTAGAAAAAGCAATGCAAGGCAGAACTCACTGGCGTGAGCACCCACACACCTCCCCATCATGCGTTCCCCTGCTGACCTCTACTTCCCTTTTTTGCTTGTGTTTTAGGCTTTGGACATCCTTCAGGGCAGATGTCTCCTGTATATAGGCTGGCCAACTTCATGGCCACCACTACATCCTTCTGTAGCTTCAGAGGCTGCATAGATTCAGTACAGAGGACAAGACAAAGCCCTATCCCCATTTGCAACAAATGCTGCGTCAGAGCAAATTCAGTTAAAGCGAACAGTTTAAAAAGTTAAATTGTACAGCCCTATGGAAGGCAGAAACCCTCTGTTGTGCTAACAGCCTACTGTCCATATCAGCACAGAGCTGGGGAAGTTGTGTAGGAAGCTGAAACACCCTGCGCCACACATTCATTTCATAGTCTAAAGGGAAGTATTACATTTGATAATAAGGAAAACCAAGGAACATGGCTAACAATTTTACTCCATGCCCCAAAATGCCCAAGGTTTTTGTTTTTTTAAAGTATTACTCCAATTGTCCCTCGATACTTTCAGTGTAAAGAATCGGGGGAAGGGGTGATGGTGCTTTTATAAAAGACATTTGCTAAGGTGTCCCAACAGTATTTCTGTGAATGTGTGCTCATCCATGTAACACACACGTCAGTTGGACTGGGAGTAGGAAGAAGAGATACAGACAACATGCTCACCTCGGGAATTCTCATCTCTTGAAGAGGGAGTGGACATTTTTCAAAGCAGCCCCCATGGCTGATTAAGCATTAACTAGCTCAGAGTCCTCTGAAAGGATATGATACAAGACCATGGAGGAAGGGGAACTTAAAGAAAGAAAAATAGGAAAAGGACTCAGAGGCCCGCTCTCTCTTGAAATGCTTTTATAGATCCAAGAGATATACATATCTCATTGTAGTATCTCTGTATGCACCCATAGGCTGACCATTTAAAGTTTAAAAATGGGGTGGTTAAGACCTGTCAGATCCTTCCCCAATCCACAGTTATTCAAAAGAAACTGAAAAGTTGGCTATTAGTATCAAAGCATGCTCATGGGGTTATTTGTAGATCTCATCTACCATCAAAAGCCATGCCCGTAAACATACATAGTGGTAAAGTCTTCCAGATATATTTTGTGTTTAGGGGAACAATTTCTCACCTTTGTTATCAAAGACATATATCAAGTTTCTTGTTTGATGTATGGTAAACAAGACATTACATGTAGCAAATTACTGACTGCTACCTTAAGCCTGATGCACTTGTTAATGCCGCTCAACACTTAATTTACGGTATGTTTTTAAAATGAGAACTGCCATCTGTTCAAGATTCATTCAAGGGAAAGACTGAACATTTTTCAAGTATTTGGTATTTTTAATGTCTCTTCATATCCAGTCTTGCATTTTTCTTTCCAGTGGCACCCATGTACTAAAATCCTATCAGATTTCTCTAGTTTAAAGGTGCAGATGTTGGCAGTCTATTCAACAGTATGATCTGATTACAAACGAAGCCACAATCAGTATCTCATTCAAACTGTTCCCAGCCTGCCTTCACCTCTTATGAACCTTCTGATTAGATCAGGGGTTCTCAAACTGTGGGGCTGGACCCTAAACCCAGGCCAGTACAGCTAAAGTGGGTCCTGACCCCATTTTAATGGGGTTGCCAAAGCTGGTGTTAGACTTGCTGGAGCCCTAGGCCAAAGCCCGAGCTCCACCACCAAGGGCCAAAGCCTGAGCCCCACCGCCCAGGAGCTAAGGTTACATACACCCCACCCAGGGCAGCCATTGGGCAGCTCTGGCGCCCCCCCTCAGGGCGGCGGGGCTCGGGTGGGCTTAGGCTTTGGTCCCCCCTCCACCTTCTGTATTAATTTTTGTTGTCAGAAGCGGGTCACGGTGCAATGACATTTGAAAGTTTGAGAACTAGATGCTTTTTCATCCTGGGTCCATTTCTACTAATGCAATCAGTAAGGACATGCTTTGCATCACACAAGTGGCTTTGGTATGCAGTTTATAAGCATGTTATTGCTACAACTTACAGAGAGTAATACAAAATAACCATCCTTGAGCATATTTTGTTCTCTGAATGGATGGAAAATGACAAGCAGAACTAAACAGCAAAGGAAACAGATGGCAAGTCTTTGTAGTACTAGAACCCAGGCCAGTACAGCTACCAGGCAGCTGACATCTCCAGCCTGCTACCCAGTGGCAGCTGAAACTAGCTTGCACTCCATTTCCCATGACCCAAGGCGGACACAGACCACGGGAGGTTCCACCTCAAAGATTTGACAGACAACAACCTCCTGGCTCCTGACTGGCTCCCTGTCCTATATAAACCCAAGGGGCATTCCAGGAAGTCTCCAGAAAACAGCACAGATCTCTATAGCTCCCACGGCCGTTCCTGCTCCTGAATTCCTGGCTTTGACCTAAGCCTGATTTGAACTTCACGTCCTGGCTCAGATCCTGAAATCTGACTCAGACTCTAACCCTTGGTATCCACCCTGACGTAGAACATATGAACTCCTCTGCTACCCCCAGCCACAGGTTCGCCCCTGCTCAGACCCTGGGCCTTGACTGCCCTTGTTGCGATCTTGACACAGATAAAAGTCACATAGTCTGTGGTTACTCTTTACCCCCACTTCCCACCAGAATTTGAATAATTCATAGAGTTATATGCTGCTGGTTCTTGTAGCAAACAAAGTTAAATTCAGACCGAAGCCATGAGACATTTGAAAAGAAAATCCTATTTCCAAAGATAGCACTAAAAGACTAATTATTTTTCATATCACATTTTACATAGTCTTTAGAATCTGTAACGAGCATAAATGTTGATCAATAGATCTCACATTAGCTCTCTGAACAGACAAAGGAAAATTTTACGTTCCCCCATTAAGCCTTCAAAAATATGGCTCCCGTGTGATGATCTGAATGATTAATTAGACCATTTATAATTTTCAGACAAATTAGTTCATTCGTTAGTTATGGGAAAAAGCATTCTCCAGATGTCCTCCTTAAAATAAGTTACCCATTGTGTTCACTTTTGGTAAGTCACAGTTATCTTAGAAAACAAAACGTTAGCTTCTTCACAAGTTGGTGTTGCTAGCAATTTATTGCCTCAGGCACTGCCTTTTCCTTATAACTTACAGCTGCTGTTAGCACTATGCTTAAGACTCCAAAGTAACTTCAGTCCATTTTTAATAGAATTTACTACAAAGCGTATATGGCGTGCTAATATTTTGTTGAAATCTAAAATGTCGTATACACAATAATGCTGTGAAACAAGGCCGAATTTAAAAGTGACAAAAGATGGTGTAAGTTAGACCTTTTCATATTCAGACTCCGTTAGATACTTCTTACACCCACTCTATCCCTATATTAAGGAGTCTATGTTAATGCAACTTAGAAATTGATGAAGTGGAAGGCTGTAAAAAAGTTATAATTTAAAGCAGGGTGGGAAATACTTTGATTTGCATCTTCTGGGTACTCAATCAGATTGTCCAAAATGTGGGCAAAATGGGTGAGGTAGGTTTAGGAGAGTCTGAGTTAGTGCAAAGAGGTCTAATTTAGCATAATGGGGTCTAACACACACACTCTTATGGGTTCCTTCTGTTTAAAACAACCCTAAGCTTGTTATAAAGCTCTCTCAAAAGTTCTTAGTCCATCAGCTCTTTTGGGGAGCAGATGCACTGATACACTTAGTTTTATTATCAACATTTAAATCTATTAGGGCAGAACTCTTTGTGGAAAAAGTTGCACTTTTCTCTTGCACTTATATACTTTTTAGTAGACTCAAAATACAGGAATTTATTGTAATGCAGGAATTCTCTTTTAAAAAGTTTGGATTAAGTATTTGCTCCAATGTTTTTTAATGTTGTAGCAAGCTTTTTAAAAAATCAGAACCACAGGAATGAAAAAGTGCTTTTTCCCCTCTTAAAAAGCAATAAAACCATACTTTTATAGTGCCTCTTCTTTTTTTCACAGTAAAAAAGAGAAACTAATAATTTTTATATTCTTAAGATTAAAACATCTAAATCCAGACTCACTCCCCTCTCCTTTCCTGCAGATTTGCTCTAATTCTGTTTCTGCCAGATGAAGATATAAATAACAGTTAAATATATTTGTTTATAAACAGAAAGGATGGTAAAGCCAAAATAACAGCCTCAAAAAGGGTCTCATCTTTTTTTTTAAAAAAGACACTCAGGAGCATATATAGCACAAATAATAATGTTGCGCCAAATACACCGCTGACGTAGGTGGTAAATTAATCTAATCCATTAATATACACTGGGAATTAACTCCTAGAATAGATTTCTCTCTACTAAACATTCATTTAAAAAGGATTTCCCCCTATACGATTCTAGTATTAGCAGCCAAAAACCATGTTGCTATCCCGTTTATTCCTGGCTAATTTCCCCACTTGGTATATGGGTTTTTACTTTAACTTTTTTTTATCTGAAGGGATTATCATAATAAATAAAGGTTCTGTTAGGGTTAGCGTCCAATGCATTTATTTTAAGCTCTAAGAAAAAAATACTCAAAAGTATTTAAACAATCTTCAACATCCACCTATCTTGAACAAGTACTAAATAGCCTTAAAAGACCTTTAAAAGGTATCGAAGAACTTCATGAAAAAGCTTAAGACTATTTTTCCATTTTGCCAATATTCGGGTGTTTGGTAAACAGAAGTGAATATTCAGATTTCAAATTTATCTAGGTCTCAGTTCCTGAGATCACTAGAATATAATATATACATGTACAAGAATTACCTCTAAGCACTTTTACAGTCAGCATTTTTGCTGGTCTACTGTAAATGTTTTTACGGTTACACTGAGCATATCCTATAAAACATTTTTGGCCATTCGGTAAAGAAGTCCCCCCATGCTGCTGCCTCCACAATGAGTTTTCAGCTTCTTGTATTGGTAAGCTATTAAGTGTGCCCAGAGATTTCTAAAAAGATTTATGTGGCATAGTTGTGCTTTAATTGATGTATACCACATACTTGGGAGGGGTGCTTATGAAGTTTAAATAAACGAAGGTCCTTGGAGTCATGACTAATACAGAATCTACAACATCTTATTGACATCTTGAGAGTTTCCCCAAATGGTTTCTGGTGATACACTTGGCCACTCCTTGGATTTCAAGTTAGGTCTGGGGCTGAGAACTTTACTTTTGCTGTAGATCAGTCAATACCTACTCTAGTTTAAGATCAGGGCATTTTCTTGGAGTGAAGACCTTATTTGTTCACTCTCAGAGGCTAATGGAATCAGTGTATCTCCAAATAGTTCTAAGAAAGCTTGCCATTCAATTGATAGATAATTGCAAAAGTGGCTTGGCTGGATTTTATAATGATCTTTCATCCTTGGCTATCAATAGATGGGCATCTTCCCTCGACCCATTCTTATACGTCACCTATTTATATAGACCTGCTCCCTTTGTTAATCTACTGAAGGCTATCTAGGTAGAAAAGCTCCCTGGGGCAGAGTACTGGCTGAGAGGGGTGAGGGAAAAGAGTCTGGGAACTGTAACTCATGTTGGGCAACGGAAATACTGTGTTATTTACCAAAGTTTCTGTTTGACCAATAAATTGTGCCCTAAGGCACGGACCTGAAACAGACCGTGGCCTGGCATGGATCATTTCTATACTGGGGAACTAGCGCATTGGCAAATGGGGACAGGCAGGTATTTTTTATTACATACAAAGAGAATTTCATAGAATTGCTCCTTTTTTTTCCCCCTTCATCCAGCAAAGTGATTCTTCAGTTTCTCCCTGGTAAAGAGAGCTCCATTCCTGGATGCCATATGGCATCTACTGAAATGAGTACAGTAAGAGGGAGACTAAAAAAAACACCGAAGTTGAAGAAATACTAGTCTAGTTTTTGACCTAAAATAGCAGCATCAGTATGTATGGTTTCTGATTCAGGATAGTGTCTTATCTCAATTGATCCTAGAGGCTTCTTCATGTCTAAATCTGTGTGATTCATACTATAAGCCAAGAATCTTCAGTTGTCAATGGCACCTCATATTTCCTCAATACTACTTTTCTCTTTTGCCTGGCAACAGCTCCTTGGATGTTCACAACAATGATGGCACTAGTTGCATCAGCCAGCCTGTGGGTGGGAGTTTACATTATCCCATATTTCATGTTGCTCATAGCGCCAAGTAGCTTGAGGCGGCAACCCTGGCAGTAAAGAGAATATGGGTTATGTTCTCGCACTGAAACTTGTGACCAGTTGGAAAGAATGCTCTTTTACTGCCCTGACGCTGCATACCAGTGACAGGAAAATCAAATCTCTGTTGAAGAGAACACTGAACTGAACTATCTAAAGATAGGATTTGAGAACCTGATGACTCTATTTGGACTAATGGCATCCTGTGAGAATCCTGCACCCTGGTCAAAAATTCAGTTGAGACCATTCAAGCAGGTCATCCGGTGGGTGGGGGGCGGAGGCAGGAATCTACAAATTGTAAAGATTGTATGTTTTAGTGCAGATGGGAACACCTAAGGTGGTGATCACAAGGGCAGCCTGCTCAACTACCAGAGCTTAGATATTAACTGCAAACATCTTTCAATCTTGCTAGACCTATTCATCACAAGGGATGTTGGCAGGCTGCCTGGTGTGCCAGTAGTGATTTTGAAGACCAAGTCCTTTCAGATTCCACGCACCTGGTGTAACAGGCTTTTGATCAGCCAATCTATTCAGATTTTATTTCCTTGCTATGTACAAAATTCTGTTTAATATATCAAGTTAACGTCTAGGTAATTTGGTCCCAAGTGCTTTATGGACTACAATCAGTACCTTAACTTCCATCCACAAGCTAATTTCAAATCTATACTAACTCTGGAGTGCTGTCAAACTGAACACAATCTGGAACAGTGCTACTGTATGGGGCTTACTGTATGGCCCTGCGGTGACGGTGAATACATCTCTCTCTCCTATGCAGCCGTGACTAAAAACTTTGAAAAATCTCAATACAGATAATCCAGTTTTGGGAAAATACTTTCAACACTAGTTCTCTAAGCCAGTGGTCTTCAAACTGGGGTGTGCGCCCCCCCTGGAGTGCGCAAGCCCACCCCACGGGGTGCACAAGACTCCAGCGCTGCCACCAAGCCTGCCCAGGAGATGCCAAACTTCCGGGAGGGCTATTTTGGTCCCGCCGAAATGCCACCGCGGAAAGCGGAAGTTTCCGCTTTCTGCGACGGCATCTCGTCTGACATACCCCCCGGAGGCCACAAGACTTTTCCCTCCGCGGAAAAGGGTTGCGGGGGGAAAAGTTTGAAAACCCCTGCTCTAACCAAATAGTACAATAATGTGGTCTCACACCCCAAGCCATTTGTGTGGAAGTATCCTAACAGCTGGGTTCCTTCCCTTGACCTGGGACTCTCACAGGAATCAACTTGTTCCCTGCAGTTCAGCTGAGCTCTTCCTGGTCTTCATAAGGACCAGGTCCCCTTCAAGCTATCCCACTGTATAATCCATAGCTCCATGGCCTCAGCTGGGAGGCAGCTGATTAGTCACAGCCCTCTCCTCTGAAAAAAGCCAGCTACCCTCTAACAGGCCCCTGTAAATCAAGCTTCTGGCCAACAGGTAAAGGGATACTTTCCACCCTACTATGAGAGAGTTCGAGGGAAACTCTTCTGTTTATTAAAGCATACAAGGTTTCTTATGTCTTTCCTAGGGTTAGTGTAGGTCTCTCACTACCTACTTAATCAAGCATTGTGCCATTCTTTTGCCTCTGTACTTTACAATAAAATCAGCTGTGATTTTATTGAAAACAGTTTTGGCGGGAAGCTTCCAATAATAGCAAGATGCCGTTGCAGAAACGTGAATCACTGGGTAAAGCAAGTGCAGTATACTGCGTGCCAGGCTTTGACAACTCAATCGGCCTTGAATGCTGGAAGAAACAAACAATCTTACATTTTTTGCCTCTCTATTGTCTGCCCCTTTAGGGCTTGGTTTCTGAAGATGAAAAGATTCGGAAATGGCAACGACTGGAAATCAAAGGCCATATTACAGGTCATGAAGTTATTTTGCTTTCGCTATCTTAGAGGAAGACTTAAGTGATAGCAAACTAATGCTGAAGGTGTATGAAATTCTTTGTATTTTTAAAATGCTAAGTATTATATACCATAAACTACTGGTGTAGCTATTCAGTCTATTACTTCTCTGTGCACAAAAAGGAATAGTTTTTGCTTAAAATCAGTAGGTTTCACTCAGTTCTCAAATACAAGTGAAACCTAATTCAACCAACAAATGCATTGCATTGTATTTAATGCAGAAACATTAAAGTTCAAAGAAATTTTAGTCTTGAAGGGAAGTCCACTATGGATATTGACACAGGCTCCTTCTCCTGCAATATCAACAGCATAAAACAAACTGCAAATTAAAACTTAACTTTACCCCCATTTAAGTAGCTTGGGAAGCTTGCAGTAATTTGAAAATCAATCAGTACATGCAGTAATTAGTGAAAAGCGTATAATCAAATTTGCTCTTTGCTGCTCAATCAACATTACCAATAAGATGACTGGCTATTCAGAAGCAATTCTAGCTTCATGAAACTGACAATTATTTATGATCACATACACATATGACCTATAAAAGAAGGGAAAGGACTAGAGTACTTTGAGGACTTCATATGCAGGACTTGTCTACACTTAAAATGCTGCAGCAGCGTAGCTACAGGGGGCATGGATCAGCATTCATGTCGCACTCCCTGTCAGTACCCAACCCGAGCTGGGGAAGTTAATGATCCAACTCACGGACCAAATTCGGTAATGAATCCTGGTCATGTGCCACCTGAGGCACGTTGCACATATGCTAAGAAACAGTAGCATAGCTCAATCATTGCAGCTGTAGTACTTCTTTTTACATAAAAACTTAGATGTACTAGTTCCAAAGATTTCACAGTGTATTTTGTATTGCATTATAAAACGTATCTCACTATCTTTACCCTCCTATTACATTCAATGCTTATTTAACCATTGAAACAATTGTTTCAGGAATATTTTTTTAAAATTAATGAAAAAAATTAATCTTATCATAGTTATACTGTTAAAACAGTTTTTGCGTGGCATGAAAATAAGCTTCTATCAGAGCAAAACATAGGATGAAATTGTGAATGACAAACAATTGTTAAACAATTTCTCCATAATCACAGAGTTGCCAAATTATTTCTCAGTTCTTTAACATAAAATAGGATCGTTACAATTTGCCCTCAAATTAATTGTTACACCAAAGCTTTGTTTTGTAAAGTCCAACTCACAGAATTATTGGAAATACTTACTGTGCTTCTTGTGACAGTCTAACTTTTGTATGATGTGAAGTGGAATGTGATATGAAATTGAATTATTAAACTAATATAATAAGAGAAAGTTAATTATCTTATAGTAATTGGAGATTCTTTGAGATTGGTGGTCCCTATCAGTATTCCATTGTGGGCAGAAGTGCCCCATGCACCCAGAGTTGGAGAATTTTGAAGGCGGCGTCTGTTGGTCTGCGCATGCACTTTGGCTCACATCCTGTCTCTAACTGTGGAGATAAAAGATGGGGCGGACTCTCCCACTCTCCAGTTCCCTCTCTACCACATATCAGAGAAGATCCTAAGCAGAAAGTAAAGAGGGTGAGTAGTGGAACACAGAAAGCGACTACACATCTTGAAGAGCCTTCAGTCACTATAAGGTAAGTAACTCTTCTTTAAGTGCTGGTCCATGAGTGAAGGGTATAAGAGGCTAGGAGAGGCTCTGCAGCAGCCACTGGACTCCTGGTTGCGGGGTCTGGTGGTAAAGTTTTTGCTTTATTATGCCCCATGCAGGTTCTGGAGCAGCTAAGGAGGCACTTACTGCCTCCTCAGCTGCCCCGGAACCTGCATGGGACATACCAAATTCATCTTCTAACAGACACTTTTCCCTGAGTGGGTTGGGTCCAGGGAGGGGAGGCACGGAGCAGCTTCGGTCAGCCCAGGGCTCCTCCAGCCAAGGCGGGGGGCACTCAGGGCTTCAGCCAGCTGGGACTCCTCTGGCCAAAAGGCACTCTGGACTTCTCCAGGCCATGGGTGTCGGGGCTCTGGCTGTGGGGAGGGCACAACAGGCGGAAGGGGCATAGCCAAGGGGCTCCACCCACCGCCCAAGTGCTGGTCCCTATGCGTATTCCATTGTGGGTGACTGACAAGCAGTTCTCAAATAAGAGGAGGGTATACAGCTGTGGATGGCAGAGCCGAACAAAGGACTACCATTCTAAAAGGTGCATCGAAGTCCTGTATCAAGGCACAATGTTTCACAAACATGTGGCTGGAGCTCCACGTGGCTGATCTGCAGATGTCAAGTAAAAACACCTTTTGAAGCAATACCATGGATGTTGCTTGCACGTTTGTGGAACGAGCTCTTACCACAAGAGAAAGAGAAAGATTAGATAACTGATGGAGTGAAATACAGCCCAAGACCCATTTTGAGCTTCTTTGTGAGAATACAGCCTGACACTTGACCTTTTCCACTACGTCAACAAATGGTTTAAATTTCCTGACTCGTTTTGTTCTCTATTGGTCAGCTCATCACGATCAAGGGAATGGAGCCTCCTTTCTTCCAAGGATATGTGTAGTTTTGGGAAGAACACAGAAAAGTGAATTGACTGTTCCAGGTGAAACTCTGAGACTCCTTTGGTGGTGAATTTAGGGTGCAAATATAATGAAACTCTGTCCTTATGGAATATAGCATAAGGAGGATCCGCCATCAGCACTCCAAGCTTACCACCCTCTTGGCTGAGGTGATGGCTACCAGGAGTGCAAACTTCATGGATAGAAGAGACATGGAGAAAGAAGCCACTGGTTCAAAAGGAGGCTTAGTGAGTAATCAGAGAACAAGGTTCAAGTCCCATTGAGGAGTAGGCCCGTTCATAGGCAGAAAAGTTCTGATTAAGCCTTTCCAGAATCTTCTAGTCAGTGGGTCATGAAGATGGAGTAGCTCTTTGAAGGTGGATAGCACGCACTGATTGCTGCCAAGTGGACCCATAAAGAGCTGACCAACGGAACTACTGACTTTACAAAAAGAATACAGTCCAGAATGAAAGTAATATCTGCAACTTCTAGGAGCGTCTCTTTGATGCACCCAGACAGACAAATGCTTCCACTTGGCTAGGTAACATTTTCTAGTAATTCCTTCCTATTATTAGGAAGGACGTTCTGTACAGCTTCAAAACGTGATCGCTCTCAGGACGATGCTCATCTGAAAACCAGGCTGTGAGATGAAGCAGATGTGCATTGGGATACTTGATCTTGGTGTTCCCCTGGATCAGGAACTCTTGGAAAAATGATCAATGCCTGAGACAACATGTGTAGGAGGTTCAGGAAACAAAATGTCTGGGGCAGTTGGTGGCAATGAGAATGATTCACATCTTGTCCTGCAAAAGCTCACACAAAACTCAAGGCAGGAGTGGTAGTGGCAGACAGGCATAGTTCAGCTGGACTGGACAATGGAAGAAATAGAGCATAACCCTGAGAGTGGTGATTTAGGGCCCCTCTGGAATAGTACATGTTGCATTTCCTGCTTGACTGGGAGGTGAACAGGTCACTACTGGAGGTTCACACCCACAGCACAGACCTCTTCCATTTGAGCTAAAGGAACAAATGCTAGAATAAATAGGATGTTATGATTTACATAGACCAGTAACTAGAGGGGGAAACTTTGCCATCACACAAAGCACAAACTTTGCCATCACATTTCAGGACCTTTCCATCACCACATTAAAACTGACAGGCATAAAACTCCTATTCATAATAGCAGGTGTTACGTGCAAGACATAATGCATCACACTGAAAGCGTATAGGTGGACAGAATCTTGTTTTTAAAAAACTCTATTGATTTCACCTTTTTCTCAACATGTGCGGCTCAGTCTGAGCTGCAACTCAAGCAGTGCCTTTCAGCAACTTCTAAACAGGCATATAAACCAACTCCACAAAGCTGAAGAGAAATATTTTCAGTTTTGTAAAGAGCAAAATTTTGTTTGCACTAGTTCAAAAATATGTAACGATAACCTGCCAATGTCAGACTGGTTTTCTATGCATTTCCTAACTTAAAAATCCTAACCTGTCATTTGTAACACCATTAGTGGATATGACTAAACGTTCAATATTATTTAAAATTATGCCAGATGTACTAGTTTACCAATAGCGACAAAGAGTCCTGTGGCACCTCATAGACTAACAGATGTATTAGAGCATAAGCTTTCGTGGGTGAATACCCACTTTGTCGGATACAAATGCAGTGGAAATTTCACTGCATGCATCCGACGAAGTGGATATTCACCCACGAAAGCTTATGCTCTAATACCTCTGTTAGTCCAAGGTGCCACAGGACTCTGTCGCTTTTGCAGATCCAGACTAACACGGCTACCCCTCTGATAGCTTACCAATGAAAGCATTTTATAATCTAATCAAGGAACAGCAGAAGTACTTCTATGAACCAGTTCAGACTCTTTGCTGATTTATTTTACTGAATATTCCTGCTTAACAGCCACTGTATGTCACATAGTTGAAATATTACAGAGGATAACAGGAAAGTTCTAAATTGGGTTTGCTATATCAGCTTTTATAATTTATGGACACAGTCATAGGTTTTAGGCCTAAGGTTTGATGCTTCCAGCTTCATTTTGGTGCTGAAAAATGGCTTCTAGCCACCATTTTGCTAACACCTGAAGTGTTATTAAAGATGCGGATTTTTTTTTTGGAAGAATTTTCCCCAACATTTAACACTTGATGATAATAAAGTATGTAACAGTCCACTCCAGAAAAAAGGGAACATTCATTTAATTTTTTATGAATGCCATGATTTTCTTTGTTCAGTGCTCTTGAGGGGGAAATATTAATGGCATGCATTAGAACCAATAATTCTAAAAACTCACTTAGCTCTGCCCAGGCACCCCAATCCAGAATTTCAGCACTAACATCCTGAGCTGCTTACGTTAAAATAGTTCTACCAAAGTGAGTAGCAATTAGTGGCATGGAAAAATTTCCAAATACTTGAGTGAGATCATCAGTTGCCATTCATTTGTATCCTCAAGCATCTTCACAGAGACGCATGAATTCTACTATGCTATCTAATCAAATACCAGAATGTTTTCAAAGGGCTGCGAGAAACAAAATTAAGTGCCTCTGCTGAATGAAGAAAATATTAGAGAACAATAAGTATAAAATATTCTGGGTATGGAGTTCAGAAAGCAGATACAAAACATAGATTTGTTAGAACAGTTATGTTCTTTTGTGAACCCATGACCTGTCCATGAGTTTTACTAAAAATATCCATGATTAAATCGTAACTTTAATAATGAGGGATCAACCCATCAACTGAAAACAGCTTGTAAGAGCAAGCCGGCACCTAGGATAATTAGATTATAAATATATATAGGAAAATAATGATGCCCATTACTCTCTCTCCAAAGTTTTGCCCTTATTTTCCCACCAGAAGTTATATTCCAAGCAGAATTCCTGCTCGTATCCTGTTTGGATCTTCTATTTGTTTCCCAGAGTGCATTAGCCTGTTTATTTTCTGCAGATTGCCAGTGCTAATGCACCCTGGAAAGCATTGTATGCTTGGCTCCCATACCAATTGTGACTGACAGGAACACAGCTTTGGGGGTGCACTGGCATCCCTTCAGGTGGATGTGACAAAAAACTCATTGCAGGAGCTGCTGGGGAATCTGTGAGGCTGAAGGTTGTATTAAACTGCCTGAAGAGTCCATAATATATCATACTTTCATGAAACCTTACACAGGATTGGAAGGAATTGCCCTCCAAATCACATTTCTACAGTGCAATTTAGAAGAGTTTATTATGGGTTATATATAACCTTTGGTCAGGCACTTTATTAAGCCACAAACAATTTATAATGGAATGATACCATGAGTTTTTTGTTATGCTATAATCAGCATTACCAGAACTATAGTTTTTGTAGGCAATTTTGAAATTTCAGCACAAGAGACTTCTGGATAATATATTGGGTCACATACAGCAACATGCATATCCAGTCATTGAGGCAACACTTAGTTTTCTAAAGAAAAGCCCTATAAGGTTTTTATCTTACAGCAATTACCTTTGCATTAGTCATATTAATTTGGTAGTTAGAAGCAACTGCTCTGAACTAACACTGCAATAAAATTCCTTGTTTGGCTGCAAACCACCATCATTAATGACAGTTAGTGTTACCTTCCCAATCTACATGCTCCTCAACATTTATTTCCCAACTTCTTCCATCCCAGAGAAATAAAGTGAAGACACTCAGCTAAAATTTCTATGAAAGCTCTCTCAGAAATGAAAAAAAATAAATGCAGAAATTGCTACAAGCATGTAGCCTCTATCACATCAGGGTTCAAAAGCAGATCTTTTGTCAAAATTAAATTAACTTTAAACAGCTACAGCTGCTTGACACAATACAGCTACAAAAGAAAAAAAGGAGGATTTCGACCTAAAGGTCAGCATGACTTCCTACAACACCACAGTCACCATTCATCACATTTCTGCTCAGTACATGTGCATTTTCCCAAGGGGACAAGGCAGGGAGATGGGGATGGGAGACAGTTGTATGCAATAATGAAAAGCATAACAAATTAAATGTGATTGCTGAACATTTACTCAGAGACTCTTTATGAAAAGAAAAAAAAATCTAACTTCAAAAATAGAGTAAGTCACCTGACACTGAAATAGTATCTTTATCTTCTTTTCCTCCCACTTCCTCCATATAGACTAATCCCAATCAGTATTCGCTGCTATTGGCAGTGATAGCCTTAATTCCAAACTGGTAAATTTTTAACCAACATAATGAGTGGATCACTTTTGCGTAGTACAGTTTCAGAGCCAAGACAATAATTGTAATAGCTGGCTCCCAAATATGTAAAACTTTGAACCTAATAACGTTTATCTCAAGCAAAGTTACATTACATAAAGGACGGACAATAGTAAACAAATCTTACTATCTACAATAAACAGATTATGCATCATTCTGGCAGAATCATAATGAATATGCACAAGGAAGCTGACTCTGCAGAAACACACACAAAAAGAAGACTAAATTGACAGTCAGAATTCTATTAAAATATTCTAGCTTTAAATACCAGAACATTGCAATATTTCCAACTCACTAATTTTGATTTGCTTTTTAAGATAGAAATTCTTTTGTATTGTTTTCTCAGACTGTAATCAATATTTTAAATTCCACATAACCCATGAGGGACTACAAAGATATCATTTCAAGTCTTTCTCCCTTTTTAAAAGATAAAAGGCGGAGTACTATGTAAAAAGATTACTCAGGCCCTGTCTACACTGGCAAGTTTCTGTGCAGTAAAGCAGCTTTTCGCGTTGTACCTCCCACGGTTTACAGACTGCCAGGCCACTTAGTGCACAGAAACTGTGCAGTTGCAGTGCTGTTTAAAAAAAGCAGCACACCCCAGCAAGAGGCGTACAGCTTTCTGTGCTGGGGGTACAGCTCTGCGGAGTTTGCGCAGACACCCTAGTCAATTACAGTGCTGTGACTGGCCTTCAGGAAGTGTCCCACAATGCCTGTTCTCGCCTCTCTGGTCATCAGTTTGAATTCTACTGCCTTGCCCTCATGTGACCCAACATGAGTACCACCCCTGACATTCCTTGGGAATTTTCAAAGTCCCCTTCCTGTTTGCTCAGTGACACGTCAGTGTCTCAGCACATCTTTCCAGGTGGCCATGCCTGCTCCATGGACCAGGCGATCTCCCACTTGGAGCAATGCCGAGCTGCTAGATCTCATCTACATTTGGGGGGAGGAAGTTGTCCAGTCCCAGCTGCGCTCCGGCCACAGGAATTATGATACCTACAGATAGATTTCACGATGCATAACAGAAAGAGGCCATGACCAAAACACACTGCACTGTAGAGTCAAAGCGAAGGAGCTACAGAGTGTCTACCTCAAGGCGCAGGAGGTAAACTGCTGCTCCGGTGCTGCGCCCATGAGCTGCTGGTTCTACAAAGAGCTGGATGTGATATTCGGTGGTGACCCCACCTCCACTGCGAAGTCTACTGTGGATACCTCGGTGACTCATATGCCAGTCAAGAGAAGACCGAGCCAGGAGGAGGAAATCTTGGATGAGAATGTAGAGGAGGACCGGGACACAGAGGCAGAGGATGATTCAGAGGTCAAGATGCATGCAGCCAGGAGCAGTTCTCTACCCCGAAGGAGGCTAGTCAGTCACAGCTGTTGGATCTTGGCGAAGTGCACACAGGAGAGGAGGCCCCTGGTAGGTGGCTCTGATTTTTGAAATCGCTGAAGTGAGTTTTTGGGGGCAGGAGGGTTACAGAAAGCAGGTTTGTTTTTATATGATGCACGTACCACCAAGTGCCAAGTCTGAGTGGCGGAACAGGGTGTTGATTGACTCCCTCACTTCAGAGGAATCTGTCACAGATCTCCAAGAAACTCTCATGGAGATACTGGGCAATCCGCTGCCGCAGGTTCTCTGGTGGAACTGCTTTGTTTCTTGTCCCATTAAGGGTAATTTTCCTGCACCACTCTGCTATCACTGGGGTTGGGTGGGAACCATTGCTTCACATGGGATGTGGGTTTTTTTGTCTCTCTCCTCTGGTTGTTTTTTCTTTTAAACAAAAGAATTGTGTTGGTTTGAAAGCAATCTTTTTGAAGATTTGAAAGCAAATCATTATTTGAAAGCAAACAGAGTCCTGAAGAGCAACAGGTGATTTTCTTAAGCCTTCGTAATGCACTGTCTGCACCAATCACAATCACCTCCTACTATTACAAGTACTGCACTCTCGAGCATAGCAACAAATATTAGTTACTTTCAGCTTTAATTTGCAGCCTTAAGGCACCCCTTATCCTTATGGCGTTGCACCCCTCTAATAGCCCTGGTCTCTGGCTGTTCACATTCAGACTCCAGGCACTGAGCCTCAGCAATCCAGTCCGGAGTGAAGCTGTCACCCCTCCCTTCACCAATATTATGGAGCATACAGAACATGGCAATAAGCACAGGAATATTGTCATCAGCCAGGTCCAGCTCCTCACAGAGGCATCTCCATCAGGCTTTTAAATGGCCAAATGGCTGTACTTTCTCAGCCTGTTGTTGAACCACTCCTTGCTGCTGTCGTGTTGCCCCATGTATGGCTTCATTAAGGGGTAGGCATGGTCTCCCAGTATCACAATGGCCATTTCAACTTCCCCTATGGTGATCTTCTGGTCTGGGAAGAAAGTCCCTGCTTTCAGCTTCCTGAACAGGTCAGTGTTTGGAAAGATGCGTGTGTCATGAATCTTTCCAGACCAGCTTGCACTGATATCTGTGAAATGCCCATGGTGATTCACAAGCACCGGGAGAACCACTCAGAAACACGTCTTCCTATTAATGTACTTGGGGGCTAGGTGTTCTGGTGCCAGAATTGGAATATCCATCCCATCTATTGCCCCTCCACAGTTGTGGATGGCTTTGCATATATGGGCTTCCTTAATGTCATGCACGTTGCTCAGAGTCACCATCTTTTGGAGCAGGATGAGATTAATGGCTTTGCACACTTCCATCGACATGAGTCTCATGGTCAACTTTCCCACTCCAAACTGGTTAGTGAGTCATCAGTAGCAGTCTGGAGTAGCTAGCTTCCAGCGTGCAATTGTCACACACACTGCTCCAAAAGCAGGGCAGCTCTCATTCTCAGTGTCCTTGCGCTGCAGGGCTGGGGCGAGATCACACAGTCTCACGAATATGGCTTTCCTCATCCGAAAGTTCTGCAGCCACTGCTTGTCATTGCACACGTGCACGACAATGTGATCCCATCAACAGTGTTCCCTCTAATTCTCTGCATCTATGTGTGGAGTTAATGTTGTTATGTGCACCAATATGGAGGTGATGTGTGACATCACCTCCATATTGGTGCACATAACAAAATTCATGTGGTGGGGGTGGGGCTGAGGGATTGGGAGTGTGGGAAGTGGCTCAGACTGGGGCAGAGGGTTGGTGTGCGGGGAGGGGCTCTCGCTCGGGTGCAGGCTCTGGGGTGAGGCTGGGAATGAAGGGTGAAGTGGGGGCTCAGGACTGGGACAGAGGGCTGGATTCTGGGGTAAGGCTGGGGATGTGGGGACGCCTCTTCCCGAGCCGCAGCAGGTCTGCGATGTAGGAGAGACATCTCTCCCTGCCGCAGCCCTGAGCCCCTGTGCAGGGCTCAGTAGGCAGCTGCGCGGCCACAGCTTACAGGGAACTTAGCCCAACAGCCAGTGTTTGTTTCCCAAGTCCAAAGGCGGCGTTCCACTGTGGTCAGCAACTCCATGAAAGCCACAAGCAGTCTCGCGTTGTAGCTACTACGCATGCTGAGGTCAATGTCACACTCCTTTTGCCTTTGTAGTTTAAGGACTAACTCCACAGCCACTCATGATTAGTCAAAGTGAGCAGCATGCTGGTCAACAGTGCTCTGTGAGATATCTGCCCAGATTGCAACAGCCCGAATACCACTGCAAGTGCTCCAAGTGTGAACACACCATTGCACAGGCAGCTGACAGTGTGAACACACGACAGTTGTTTCCCTTCAGCACTCTCTGAGCAGCACGGTATCTCTGCCAGTGTAGAAATACCCTCAGATTTGCAAGGGCAGATTGAGTAGGTGTTAGCAATAATATGATGAACACTTTCAGTCTTCAAAAGAAAAACACATTATAAAAGCTCCTGCCATGATAATGCTAATTTTTCTATGTTTGGAAAGAGGTATTAGTCTGAAAACACTTTGTGCTGTTATGAATATAAATGACCCCTAAATAATTATTTTGCAACTGCCAAGATAAAAAACACAAATAGACCTTCTGCCCCAGGAGAATCTTATCAGAGACTGAAGCCATCTCCTGTTTAATCAGCAAGAGAAAGTCTGAGAGCATTGGGTATTGAATCTCCATAGTATATTAAACAGAGCCATGGACAATATAAAAGTAAAACCTTTCAAAAATTAGTGGGGAGTAATTAGTACATGAAAATAAATTACTACTTTCATGTTTTTCTGGTATACTTGTATATATTTTCATAATGTAACCGAGATTCACATCAGTTATTCAAGTATATTTAAAAAACATCTCAAATACAAATATTGTGAAAGATTTTCTAATAGTCATACGACATCGACAACTATGTGGCATTGAACACACTTGATATGATGATTCACATATTAAAATATGACAAGAGATTTCTTAAAAGCTATTTGGAGTCTCTATTCCTACTGTTTACATTTCATACCAAATATCATTTAGTAACAGGGTATATATTTATCTGTCTAGGCAGTCTATTAGTCACCAGTATATTAACATTCCAAATAGAATATCTGTCACTACATAACATACAGAAACATATTCTTAATAAACATTCAGAAGCAGTTATTAAAAGTAAGTGGAGACAGAATTTCTCTTAACAAATATTGTGTCAATGTTACTCCAGAAGTCAAATAGTCTTGCATGACATGTTAGCAATAGCAGAATTTAGCGCAGTATAACAAACTGAAGTTGTCTGCCCATAACGGGCAGTCTACAGATTCAAAAAGTTTTTTTTTAAAATTCAGACTGTGTCAAAAGACTAGGTCCAAAAATGGAACATACTTCTTTACACACCGGCCCTCGTGTTTTTCTTCATTCTTACAGTTGTTTTTAAATTCATATTCTGACAATTTCTTAGTTAAATTTGTATGGTTCTTATTTTAGCATTTTTAAAATACATGGATATGACTGCAGTCTCTGGAAATAGTACAACACTGAGTGACCTTTGTGTTCTCTCACTGACAGGGTAACACGCATGGCAAGAGAAGAGTCGCTTCTCTCTCTCTCTCTCTAACAGTAGCAATCTGTGCTGCAGTTCACTAAGTATCTCCATAGAAAGTTACAAGCCACCATGCAGAAAGCTGATATGGAAATATTAGCTATACTGTACCATAAAATTTGAGAACTAGCCTCCAGAAATTAACCACCTTCAGATTTAAACAACTCTGGAACATGTATTTGAGCCAAATATGGATGGTGAAGGGCAGAATGAGTCTCCTTCCCTCACCCCAAATCTATATTTAAATGTTAATGTGTCTATTCAGGAATAGTTGCAGCAATTACTCCCTGCAGGTTACAGATCACATTTTGAAAGGAAGATATTCAAATTTTGAGTGCGCACTGACCAATCTAAGATGAGCAGAAACTTACAACAACACTAATACATTCTTACTATATGAGAATCAGTCTGCATGAGATCAAGAGTACAACATAAGCACTAAATAAAATTATCAAAAAAGGGGCATGCAACAGCATCTTTCAACTGGAAAACCAGAATTTGTGTGACTAAGGTGACGACTTTTCTCAAGTAGCCTTCTATCACTGACTTCCACCCTAGGTGAAAATTCTGGACACTGTCTACACACTTTTACATATAAAACTATAACAAAATGGATCATTCAAGATATTTATACAAAAAGCATGCCTCATGAGGGTTTAGCTCTGTGAAGTTTGTTCTCCTGCACCTCCTCCCCTCGACCGTCTTATAGGCATCCCTTTCTATGTTGTGCTTTGTTGAGAGTGTAGCTCCTTTAGTCAGTGACCTGTCTTTTTTAAGATCTGCAAATGCATGAACACTAACAGTGCTGCCTCAATAAAAAACAGCAATACCAATGCAACTTCATCACCTTTCCAACCTTTCTTCCAACACAAAGCTTTTGTGCTTTAATGGTGAAGACCCACTGCACTTTCTCAGTCTCTCAGGAGGATTATTTAATCCCAGAACACAGATAAGCGGAAGTGGTGTCTCAGTGAGGCACAGAACTTTTTGCTGCCTGTGGACAAGTCAGCTACAGTAACTGACTGAAATCACCAATTATTAGAGTCAAAGTAAAACTGAATGGTCACAAGATACTGGAACTTAGGTCAATAAACAATTAAGGCAGTGAGCTAAACCTCAGTAAATTTGTTATATGAGTACTGCAACCCTTCTGTCACTCTTCGCAACGGGCCCTCTCCTTCTCCAACACCCCTCTATATAAAGCCATGTCAGTCTGGAATATTAGGTGGTATAGATGACAATATTCAGATTTTAGCAGTAAAAAAAATTTGAGGCAGAAAAATAGTGAAATGGGTGGACCAGGGGCCTCCTCTTGAAATTTTTGAAGCATCAGGTTTAAAAAACAATTAAACCCACATATTTCATGCAAATATACATAACTCTACCTGGTATTTAACTGAAGTTCAGTACTAGAAAAACCTGCCAGGCAAGGCACAGGGAGCCAAGCATCTGTCAGCATAGCAATGCCCCTTACTTAAGTCGTATAGTGAAGCTAATTGGGTGGCTGATTGGGCTCTCCCTGAGCCAGGCAGAACTCCTGACTGGCTGCCTCCTTTTGGTGAGCAATAGAAGGTTCCACAACTTTGCATAAGAGGCAGTTTGGCTTTGCAGCCAGACCCATAGAGCCAGAATGAAAGCGCCTCTCCTCTCTGCTTTACCATATTATTGCTCTGCCCTGTGTGTGTAAATGCAAAGAAGGAACTGGTAAAGAAAAGAAGACAGATGAATACATATGTTAAAGAGATGGCAAGGGCTAAGAAGGATGGGGACAGGCAAAGAAAGGAAGAAAAGAAAGCGCAGAGAAACACTGCTGTTATTTTAATCTGGAATTTCTATAACTCTGCATCAAAATTGTTTGGCTATCTTAGTTTACAGCTGATATACAGAAATAGTGGTGGTAGTGCTCAGCAACTATGCAATAAACCAGCTTAAACATTCTGTAGAAAATGTTACTTGAAATCCCATTAGCAAAGTATTTACTATTCTAGTGTGGACAAGGAACACTGCCATTTACACATGTAAATATCTGGTGCTGGTGCAGCCATACTGCTTGTATAACCACCAACCACAGAAGTGCTACACACTTGTATCCAAGTAGGTGTGAGGAGGTACTATCTGCTGGGCTTTTTGGAGGGTACAGCAATAACATTATTGTATGGTAGAGCTGACGGCACTCCAAAGTGCACATGGCCTCATACTGTCTGCTATTCACTTCACCACACCTGGTGTCTGGCAGCTCCTTTGGGATGGGAGGGTGGGGTGACTGGGGCACATACGCCTATCATTTATGAAATCAAAACACAGATTGTTCATTCACACTAACGCACAGTAAGGTGTGAGGTCATGGCAGACAAGAGTGAGTCATTTTTTGAAGAGGGTAATGTTGCACAGAAAATTAGCTATTTGGGGGAATAAGGAAGCAAGTGAAAAAATACTTTGCAGATCTGTCAGAGAAAGCTAAGGACAGCCCTGACATGAACGAACATGAAACCTGAGGCAGTCTCCAGTAAGAACGAAACCAAAACTCATAGCATGACCATACAAGTCACAAAAATAAGCTAATTAGCCTATTAAGCAATAACACGTACATCAAAAAAACCTCAGTAAGTGCAGAGATAGCAGCTATTACAATTGTATTCTTCTGTTTGCAAAGCATGTGTGTGGGATCAGAACCGAAAACAAAAAGACACTTCTATGTCTGCCCTTAAGAGTGAACTTCCAGCCTGGCACAATAAGCTTAACTGTATACAGGTCCCCATTTTCCACACTTGCTTTGAAGTGCTACTGACTGCAACAACTCATGCTTATTTCAACTGGGTCAAGAGAGCAAAAAAAATATGGGCCTGGAAATATAGTTGGGACTTCTCTGGCAGACTGGCGGTAGAGTTAAAAGGCCTGCCACATAAATATCTTTCCCCTTTCACTCCAAGATACTGCAAATTTCTAGTGAACAGGGTAGAACTGCCCCAAGTGGAGGAAGAAATGGTTTGGTAATAGAGCGAAAAAATGAAACTGCTACTAGAGTTACTGGATTTATGCGATGTATGTCTTACTGCTTATCATTTTAATGGATTTGATTAGTCTTGCTCATGCTGACGTGCAATATTTTATTTCTTCTGTCTGTATTGCAGGATAGTTCAACTCCAAAAACAAAGAGCAGCTAAAGATTCTTACACCACTGTTTATTTTCCCACACCATGGCTCATTTGGTAATTTCACAATTTTGCTCATTGTTCTCCAAGAGTCACAAAGAGGCTTGAGGTCTCAGATGATACATGGAGCCTAAACACTGCAATTTGGACTGAAGTTATCCTTCTCCAGCACCTTTATAATTCACTGCAAATAAAATTCTATCATTTCTTCACAGCATCTACTATGACTGCTACCAACTTACAACTCTAGTTCATTCCATTTTTGAGCCCTTTAAGAATGGGGTCAAGTTCATTACTAAGTCGTTCCAGGTCTTCAATTCTTTCTTCTTGGCTATCTGCAATTTTAAACCAAAGCTTCTTGTCTACTATAAACTGCTGAAACATGTTTAAAGGACACTGGAATTCTTATTTGGCATGTCTGACGAACTGAAGCCTTACCTCCCATTGATTTCTCTCCCCAAAAGAGAAATAAGCGTATCTCCTACCAAGTGAGAAAAATAATGCATCTTTATTTTATAAATAAAATTTTATAAATAAATAAATAAAATAATGCATCTGCCCTGGGTATATTTTATGCACTGTAGGCAACCAAGATAGACTGTACTGAGTTAGAAAATGTGAGTGGCAGTTCTGACTTTGAAGTGTTTCTTCCCTGGGGCACTCACATGACCAGACACTGAATATGACAGTGTATTTTACATTAAGTGCTACCTCATACTTTTTATATGAAATCTAACAATTTAGAATAGAAATAGAGAAGTTAATATTGCAAATCCAGAAATAGTAGTCATGTTGGCCAACCCTGATGACTTTTCCCTTCCATCATAGTGTGACAGGTTGGGTCACAGAAACCCTCATGTGACTGCCACCAGATGTGCTGGGACAATCTCTGAGTCCATTTTCTCTGGCAGCTTGGGACTTCAGTACCCTGACACACTAGCCTGCCACAAACACAAACCCAGGTCTGAACTACGTCCCTCAAAAGCTGCAGGCTTAACTGAAAAAAGTTTAAGAAGCGCTCCTGTCTTTAACATCCAGATACTCATCCCAATGGAATCCAAACCTCAAATAAATCTGTTTTACTTTGTATAAAGCCTATATAGGGTAAACTCATAAACTGTTCTCTCTATACAACATTGATAGAGAGATATTCACAGCTGTTTGCTCCCCCCAGGTATTAATTATGTATTCTGTGTCAATTAAAAAGTGATATCATTAAGTATAAAATGTAGGATTAAGGGGTTCCAAGTAATAACAGACAGAACACACAAGTCTAGGTTTATACAGTAGGAAATTAAATGCAGGTAAACCTCACCCTTAGCGATGTTCCAATAAGCTTCTTTGGCAGACTAGACTCCTTCTTAGTCAGGGCCCAGCAATCACTCACACCCCCGTAGTTGCTGTCCTTTGTTCCAGTTTCTTTCAGGCATCAATTTGGGGTGGCGAGACTATCATTTGAGTCACATGAAGACAAAATGGAGGCGTTTCCAAGGCCTTTTATACTCTCCCACTTGTGCAACATCACAGCCACCTGAGCAAGTCACATGTCTATGAATGATTCAGCTTTTTGCAGGCCGATGCCATTGTTTACATGTTAGTTTGAATATTCCCCAGAAGGATCAGATGTGGATTGGCGTCTCCCAAACTCCACTGTTAGTTAAGTACTCCCAACTATTAAAGAACCCCTTTACACTATGTTGACCAAATCTGCCTTATGTGTTTCCTACAGCAAACACTTTAAATACAAGCATAGAGCCAACATTCATTACTTCAGATATAAAAATGATGCATGCATACAAATAGGATGAATACATTCAGTAGAACATAACCTTTGCAAAAATAAGTTACATGGCATATTAGCATAAAACATATTCCAGTTATGTCATATTTATACTCATAAGCATATTTCTATAAAGCATTATGGGGTGCAACATCACACGTAGTATTTTTGAAATTGAGCTATCAGAAGCACGTTTACAAATCCAGTACATATATATTTTTTTAAATCAGAGACATTGAAGCATTCCCACCTCATTTTTTCTGTAATCTCTTGTTACATGTGTAAATAAATCTATTTTTTTAAAGGAAGTAGGATTAATCTCAGATGTGTCAGTTCTGCCCTGAAGGTTTGTTTGAATCCCAAGCCTAATTAAATTAATAAGCCTTAATGCTTACAAAAAACTGCAATGACTGTTAAGTGTAACACATGGAAGTCAACATACGTGACAACGTCATCTACAGGCCATAATTTACTTTCTGTCTGTGTGACTTGTTCTCTTGAATGAGAGAATTACTAGGTCATTTGAAAGCTTCCCTTACTTACTGTTTTAGGGTCCAGTCCTGCAAATCTTTATGTATAGTATGTTAGTAGTTTTACTGAAGTGCACAGTCCTATTAATTACAGTGGGACTACATGACATGAGTAAAGACAAACACATACAGTGTTTGGCAGATCTAGTCCTTAGTCAATTAAAAGAATTGATACTTTCAAAGGACTATGTCAATTAAAAAACAAACAAACCCCACACATTTCTTTGTTTCTGTTACTAACACCATCTTTGATAACTAAATTGAATTTTTTTTTAAAAAAAAACACATCTGTTTTGGACCAAAACTTACACAAAATCATTCCTTTAAAAAGTTTACCACCAACCTTTGGACTTAAACTAGATGAAACTTTACAAGGATACATCTGAGACATCTATTATACTACAACCATCGTCTACTTTAAAATATATTTGATTATATACAGACTATGTGTTTTCATAACGCTGTTCTAATTCATTTAGGACTTTTTCCAAAGACCACTGAAGTAAATGAAGGGGCCCTAATTGATTTCAATGCACACTGGATCAAGTCTTTAGTTATTTTTAATCAACACAACAATATAAATAATACTGTGCACCCACACCTTTTTCATCCAGAGATCTCAAAAGAGATACATAAGCATTAGTAACCCTATTGTACAAATGGCTAAGCAAAATCCAAAGGTCACTGACTTATTCAAGTCAATGGAAGGATTTGGAATAGAAGAAACTAGGTTTAGGATTAGATTTTTAATCAGTAAATGTTGGTAAACATTCACTTCCAGCTAGTCAATGGAAGGATTTGGAATAGAAGAAACTAGGTTTAGGATTAGATTTTTAATCAGTAAATGTTGGTAAACATTCATTTCTTTAAACACACATCCACGATAATCAAAATTTTATCATTAGGCAAAGTAAGAAAAATGGTGCTTTCAAACGTATTAAAGTTTGATTTAAGGATATTCTGTATATTTTGACATGTGAGGTTTAATTATCAACACTAATGGAAATAACAAATTACTTTATCTGAACAAACCAAAAGCATCAATACTTTCATTCATTCTACCATATGATTCTCTCCAATTACACTCCCCCTTCAACACCTCCCCAAACTGAGGTCAGGTCTGGATTGCAGCACATTTGCCTATTGTGTCAAGCTGCTAAAACTTGATATCCAGCAGCGCCCATTTGATTTATAATCTGAACAGCAGTACAAATCAAATCAACTTTGCTGTCTGCATCCCACCATAGTAATTGTCCTTATGCAAGGCTGCCAAATGAAACGTCCTTCTAAAAGCTCCCCAAACCAACTAAATCAAGAGAATCAAACCAAATACTTGAAACGTCTAGGTGTGTATCTATCCTTTTTACTATGTTTAAAGTAGTGAACAGACTCTGATCCTGAAGGTAATATGCACAGTCACAAGGATCCACGAGGGGCACAGCAGCAGGAATGAGTCATTACACTGTTTTGGCTAGAGCTGTGCAAAATATTCTGGCAGAGACCCAAAGCGAAGTTCACACACATCTACCCCGGTTTGACAAATTCTCAGTCAAAAATCCATTCAAACTTCTCAGAGAACTCTGGTCCTCGTTTTCATTTTTCAATCATCTTCACAGGAGCAGTGTAGTGTGTGTGTTGCAGGGCATGGGGAACAGCAGCCTCTCACCTACCCGCACAATATGTGTGGGCACAAGAATCTATTTTCACAGATCACAGGACTGGGGCATAAACTAGCAGTACACTGAGACACAGGCAAACATTTTAAAATACATACTGAGCTGTGGAACAATTTTTTCACCCTATCTTATTTCACTTCGTTTAGCAATTAGATTTTTTTTTTATAACATCAGCCATTATTATTTTAGTTGTATTTAATTTGGAAATTGAAAGGATATAAAAGAAATCAACTTTGTCAGCTCCCTGCTGTTCAATATTGTTCTACTGGAGTATTCAGTTAAAATGTTTTGGAAGTCGGCAATTTAGAAAATTTACATTGTTGAAATATCAGTGTTTGGTTAGGCGCAAACTCTAAAACAAAAGGCATTAATTTTATTGTATCTATTTTTTCTTTTTTTCCTGCAGTTTTAGATTTTTTCTCTCCTATTCCTAGCATCCTGGCAGTAGACATCCCATAATTTTATGGTATCTGAGGACACGGCATCCAAGACTTCAGAGATGTTGTGAGGTAATGATAACCATATCAGCTTTTAAGGAGGCTTGAATAATGTTCTGCCTCATCACATTATCTTGAATTTTTTTCCCCCCAATGCAGGAACATTTGTAAGGATGCTCAAGTAGTCTGAACACAAAATGTTTTGGAGGGGTTCACTTACAATATTTTCATTAGAAATATCTTGATATTTAAAGGGACACTGTCAATATACCATTTCCAAAAATGTACATATAAAGTATATATTATAATTTAATAGAAATCCTCATTTGTTACCATCACAGAAAAAATGTTTTACCGAGCACTCTAAAAATACACTTGTAAAAGAACCTGTGTATCTATTACTAACTTAGACTATCAAACGTAACAAGTGTGGTTTCCTTTTCACCATATACGCAGTCATATACATTTGACCTGCACTTAGCATGTGCAGTGGAACTACCATAGGTAGTGAAACTGATCATAAACAGAAAATGTACATTCTGTTCATGCTACTGTAGCATTAAGCTCCATTGAGGATTTTGGTTCAGATCCATTTCTCTGAACTAAAATGCTGTAAATCCCCAAACCTGAAAACCTGAGTGTGTTTGAAAACCAGATCTGAATTTTGTAGTGAGGCTGTCACTTGTTCGAAATAATTTTTAAAAGCAGATACTTGTCATTGATTTTTTAAAAAATATTCTTGAATCTCCAATACCATCCTGCTATAATTTTTGTTAGCATTACACAGGGTATGATGTGTCCTCAATGGTTTCTTAAAACACGGTTAAAATAATGCTAAGAAAAAACATGGGTTGAGCATTAGTCAAGGCCTAAAAACATACAACACTTGGATAGGCAGTAATACATGGGATCATGAGAGAGGAATACAAAAAATATGAATGATTGCAGCAAAGGTGGATCAAATGCTTTTTTTTTTTTTTTTACCTTTTCTAATAATGCAAAAAGAGGAGGACTAACTAGACTTACGTGAGAAAAAGAATTTTTGTAACCACATGACATTGATACAAGGAATGAGAACATTCAGTTATGTTAGACAGATTTACATTTTTATAAAAGGATAAACTCAGTGCTTAATTTGTGATAGGACATGCCACAGCTGAGCCCAGGCACCTCTAGGCTTGGAAGTTCATAGCCCCAGCATTTCTGGGCTTGCTGCATCAATTATCTATGTAAAAAAAATTGCTTGAGCCCCATCACCAAATTGCTTGAGCCCTGGCAACTCTAATTACAAATTAAGCACTGGATAAACTCATCCTTCAGATTACAAACCTGCCACTAATTGATGAGGATTAAGGAAAAACAAAAAACTCTTATAGGCAGGAAATACAGTAATTAGGGTTTCCTGAACCTTCTTATGACACATCTGATATTGGTCAGTCAGACAGGGCATCTGATTACATGGACCATTGATGTGACTGAGTAGGGTAATCCCTATCTGGTTACGCTTTAAAAGTTGGGGTTTTTTCCAAAAAAGATTGTCCTGAAGCACATTATGGAAGCAATGAGACCTTTGGTACTTCTTTGCCTGGCTTTTGTTAACTGCATTGTTCCAAAAGACTTCAGTTGTTTTAGTGGATTACAGATGGAGATGCTTTTAGGCAATGGGATTTTTGTGATGGTGTTGACTGTATAAAAAAGGAGACACCCCATCCCACCCCACCCCTCAGCTCAGTGTCATTGCTGTTTAACTGGCAGGGGAGCCAAGGAGGTCTGACTGCTTCTCTAAGTCATCTCAGGTAGAAATGGAAATAGAGGAAGAGCCTCTGGCATGTTAACTATAATGGAGTTTAAAAATTAAATTTCCTTCCCTTTCCTGAGATTCTACCAATCTTGATATTCCCCTTTCATAATGAATTGTTCTAACTTCTGCATAAACTGAATCTGCTGGGGCTTTTCCCCTCCAGATCAGACAGCAGGTTTTTTCTCTTAAAAATAGACTTCGTTTGTCCTACACCTTCTAATCTTAGTAGAGTTCAAGATGGACACGGTGATGTGTAGTGCTTGCAAAGTCTCAACACCTGATCTCCCCAGGTCTCCCCGATCTCCTAAGGTTAGTCCGCCCAGATTAAAACGTCCTGCACCATCATGCTCCCAGGTCTTCCTAATAAAATCAACACTGACATCTCCTTCCTTCCTTCCTAATCACCCCCTCTACCTACATACACCTAATTAATTCCAGGCTCCCTAATTTTGTTTGCAGGGTTTCTGGGGGGCTGCTGCCATTCTGGACATGCAGGAAACCCTCGGCCTTCCACTTGCGCTGCTCTGCTTCTCACTCCCATGTCCCTCCAGGAAAAGCAGCAGCAGCTGTGGGTGGCCCCCATCCAGGCCTGGGTCTACAGGCAGGGACTGGGCTCCAGCACTCCCTGGGAGGGAAAGCTACAGCTGTAACAGCCAGGGTCTAAACTGCCTGACAAACTCTCTGTCTTCTAGTATCAGAGGGGTAACTGTGTTAGTCTGATCTGCAAAAGCGACAGAGAGTCTTGTAGACTCTGTTATAGACTAACAGATCTTAGGGATCATGAGCTTTCGTGGGCTAAGACCCCCTTCATCAGATGAATGTTGTGGAAACCTCCAGAGGCAGGTCTTCTGGTTGCATTCCGACTCAGTCTCATTGGGAGAAAGAGAAATCCTCGACTCCAAACCAGAGCAATGACTACAATGGGCTAAGCGAGAAGGGCCTCACCTCAGTTCATCAGTCTAAGGGAATGCAGACATTCTGGATTATTGTAGGACATCCGTTTCTTCCTTACCAGGGGCCACAGCAGCTTCAGTTTCTCTGCTCTTCCTTCCCATCCCCCATCTCTTAAAAAAAGAAATGACCCTCTTTCACTACAAAGCAGCAGCATGGCTTGCTTTTCTGCTTCCTGCTCACCCTAACCCCTCTAGCTAAAGATAGCAGAGTTTGAACTACTCTACCTCTTCCTTTCCCAATTCTCAGGGAATGAGCCAGAAGATATCCAGGATTCCAGCTGACTTATCCAGGAAAAACTACCTGTCCTGGGTAAGTGAGAGTGGAGTTTTTCCAACCTCCAGCCACATGATGCATAAAACTATCCAGTTACACAAGACTCCATTTTTTCCAACTCTTCTGATTTTATCACAGGTCTCTTTATACTGGGCATTTTTCTTAAAGCCTTAGCTCCTAGAGTCATGTGATTAGATCAGTGTCTCAGCTTGCATTTTAAAAAAAGTAATTTTCTAGTCCTCATGGTTGCAGAGAAAAGCCTTAAAATATGAACCCTGATGTTTAAGCCATCAGAATGAAAATAAAAAGGACCAACATTTTCTTAAAAAAACAGAAATGTCATTATTTTTGAACACCTGGAGTTGGCAATAATGAAAATTGGTCATGCTGCTTTGTTCCAGTTATTAAGTTAAATCTGCCGGATTGAAGAAACTTCAGTTTAAACTCTCAAATAAATCAAGACGCATCAAGAATAATACACAAGTTTTCTTCTGTCATTATGCTAAGTGATAAAGCATGTTTACCTTCCAGAAAGAATAGAAGAATTAGGAGGTATAAAACTAATTTGCTCAACGCTCTACAAAGAAGACATCAGTACTGTTGGTTTATGTATAACGTGTGTCAAATTTATAGTGCAAAGGCCATGCTATGCTGATAGCATACCAACAGTAAAAGCCACAGTGAATGAGGTTACTTAATTTAAAACATTTCATTATGTAGAAACAATCTGAAGCACACTATCTCTTGTCTAGCAGTGCCATTTAATGAGATAGGAGGGGTGGGAAGAAAGACTAGCATTCTATGTAGGGAAAGGAAGCAGTCTTCCTCCACAGATAAATAATCCAAGTACTTCAAGCTGTGAAGCTCATTTATTTTGAGGCACTAAATATCTTCTTGCAATAAAAGGGAGAAAGCAGAACAGCTATTTTTGCCCACAGCCAGAGCCAGCAAGAGAAAATTACAATACAACGAAGAGCTGCTTTGCTTTCTTTTGCTTAACCAGAGCCATAAATGCAGAGAAGACTTTGCCTGCTTAAACCAAACAGGTAGATGGAGATTTGAAATACGTACACAAACTAGCCAACCCATTAGTCTCATCCATAATGTAGTCATACATGTAATTACACACACATATTATGATCACTAATATAACAGGTGCATGTACATGCAGATACCATGCAGTCTATTAAAAAAAGATGCAAAATAGTTAAACAAAACAAATCTAACCTGCCACTACACCATGAGAAAAATTGCCCCAATGAAACTGTACCTCATGGAATCTATAGTATATAAATATATTGCTCCAACCGTCTTAGAAGTAATTTTAACATGTAGGTTGCCAGGTTTCCAACCAAGCATAAGGTCGAAAAGGGACCCTCCCCAGCCTGGTGAAAATGAGCAAGTGAGTGAGGATGGGGGAGAACAAGCAACAGAGGGAGGGGGGATGGAGTGAGCAGTAATAATTGCTCCCTATTGTAGAAAAATCATTTGCTCTGCAGACCTTCACTTTAAGGGAGATTTAAAATAAAAGAAAAGCCTTTGCCTGTATTACCTAAGCAATTTCTGAGGGAGACATCCCAGGGGTGTCTAAGCACAAACAGTTCATATTCAAAGAATTAAACAGATAGTTTTCTGTTCACTTTTTGTAGTTGTTTTCCATTACTCTCAGCTTGAGCTAGTTTCTTTAGTGAGTTTATCTTGAACTTCAGTTTCTATAGTCTGTCAACTGTCATTCATTTTTAGTTTCTTACACAACACAGCAATGAAGCAACGTTTGGGTTATAAACACTGAATGGGAAAGTTTATTAAAAGTCTTCCTTTATGCTAAGAAAACTAGTCATAGAAATAGCTATTTTGTGAGATTTATTTAAAAATAGAGAACCTAAGTTTTGGTCTGAGTTTCAGCAATGAGCATGCTTTCAAAAGCACATCTGAATTCAAGGCTCACACTGACACAGCTTACACTTCACACAGAAATGCAGTGGAGTTGTTACACGGCAGTTCCTCAGGCAGTCTCTCAACTTGTTGCCCTCACTTCAAAAAAAATAAAATAAAAATACAGTTGTGATCCCCCTGCCCGCAACTGCTGCGGCTTTTAATCATCAGGAGAGGCAAAACAAGCTGTACAGTTTTGTTACCTTTGCACTGGAACTAAGCGTGTCAAGGGTCAGCCACGAATCCCACATCTGCAGCTCTAACATTAACCTTTAGCACAGGGGTTCTCAAACTGGGGGTCAGGACCTCTCAGGGGGTCACGAGGTTATTACATGGGGGATCGCCAGCTATCAACCTCCCCCCCAAACTCCGCTTTGCCTCCAGCATTTATAATGGTGATAAATATATAAAAAAGTGTTTTGAATTTATAAGGGGGGAGACGCACTCAGAGACTTGCTGTGTGAAAGGGGTCACCAGTACAAAAGGTTCAGAGACGCTACTTTAGCAAGTAACACGTCCCCAAGTACGATCCAGGGCAGCAGCTGGGAGGCGAGAGCCGTGCGCGGAGGAATGGAGCGGTAGCTGCTCTGGGCGAGAGGTCTGAAGCCCGAGATCGCCCGGAGAGGGGACGGGACGCTGGGTTTGGCTCCCACGCTGACAGGCGCCTTTTAAGCACCCAGCACAAACACATCTGGGCACCGCAGCGGAATCCCGGCCATTTCCAACCCAGACCCCCGGGGCGGCGACAGGGGCTCCGGGGACAAGCCACCCGGGACGCGGCGCAGCGCAGCCCTTGCTACGGAAGAGCCGGGAGCTGCAGGGCGGGTGGGCGACCAGTCCCCGCGGGCTGCGCGGCGAGCGGGGAATTACCCGGGTCTTGGCGCGCTGGTGCCTCTCCGGGTCCGAGTAAGTCCTGTCCACAGCCAGGCCGCTGTCGCTTCCCGGCATGGTGCCCCCGAGCTCGCCCGGGTAGCCCGAGAGCCAGCCGCGGCCCCCGGCAGCTGCGCCCGAGCGAAGGAGCCCGGCTTCGCCGTCTCGGCGCTTGTGCCTCCTCCCGCCCGGCGCGCCAGTGGCGGACACGCCCGGTAGCTGCTCTTCCTGCCCCCGCCCATAACCCCCTTAACCCTCCGGCAGCCGCGCCGCGCCCCTGCCTGCCTGGAGCGGCCGAGAGCGCTGCGGCCGCTCCCTGGGCAAACCAGTCCCGCAGCCCAGCGAGTCCCAGCGCCAGGGGGCAGGGCGCTGCTGAGGGGAGAAAGCAAAAGGGGCCCAGCCCCCTGTTTTCTGGCAGGCCAGTGCAGCCGGGTTACGCCCCGGGCAGCCCAAAGGCTCAGCCCAGGTAGCCCTTGCTCTGCGCCCTGTTTCCTTCGAGTCTCTCGCTCCGCACCTTCATGCAGTCGGGGAGGAGAGACCAGAACGGCCCCGCTTTTGCCTTTCACACCCTGTAAATCTGGGGGTCCATTTCGTGCTCCCAGCTGCGAGGCACTGGCCAGGCCGGACTTGTACTAACTCCGCCGTCCTCTCGCCCCCTCGCCCTCCCAGGGCTAAGGGCTTGTCTGCACTTAAAGCGCTGCAGCAGCAGCAGCTCCATAGCGCCTCCCTGGAGACATGACCTAGACCAGGGGTTCTGGCAACAAGTTTCTTGGTGGCCTAACGGACGTCGGCACCCAACTTTCATTGATATTTTTCTTGTTTATCAGCACTGTACACTACCCGTATAGTGATACATCTTTGCATATAATGGAAAATGAAAGTCAGAGATTAAAGCTGCAAGCATTATGCAAATCTAAGGAAAATATACTTTCCAATGACATCTCCGTATAGCATACCTAGCCCAGAAATGTTTTGAATACCCCATTAGATGAATACATTTAAACTAACAACAACAACAGGAGCAATGTAGAAATAAAAGCATGTTGTAGAGTTATTCAGTTATATTGCAGGAGGCATTTGCAATTTCTGTCCCTTAAAGCGCAATAATGAAACAGCTCAGGGACCAAATCCTGCTCCAATTTACATGAGTATAAATCTGGAGTTGTTTCAGATTCACACTGTAAGTAACAAGAGCAGGATTTCACATTCTGTTCTCATGAAATGCATGTGAATGCACTTCTTGGTGCAGGCATCACACCACATTTGTTTCATGCTTCAGGGAACAGCAATGCCTGAAGCCTACAGCCATATACACCTCTCATTACACTTGCACACTCTTGAGTGATTTATTACCCATTTTAAGAGTCCCATAATCATTTAAAGTTTTGTTTCCTAAACCTTACAGTCAGTAGCATTGTGTATGAAACAGGATTTGCTGTTGAGGGTTATGTGACACAAGAGCCTAGTTAATTTTCATGTAATAAAATATTAGGAAATAGTCTGAGGCTCAGATAAAGAGAAGAGAACTAGAACTCTCTCCTTTAGTAGGTTTTACTTTTTTTACTCTAAACAAAACTCATTTTTTTCAATTATCTCCAATATAGAGCCAAATGCAGTAGTCACTGGGTCTTCTAGTGTAGAGGGAGCACAATCTGCTCCATAGATATATTCATCTAAGCAAAATCATATAGTGTACCTATACATAAGTGCTTATGTGCCATTCCACCCAACAGCTTTTATGTACCTGTAAGACAAAGGCAGTAGTCGAAGTTGGAAGGCTATTGGGCAGGTACTTTAAAATAAGCATTGGCTTTCTTCAGGTCCTCGATATTGACATAGAAGTAAGATTCATTATCCAAAATACGTTTCGGGGGTTGGTTTAGGGTATCGGGACAAAGCTAACTGGGTCAGGGACTGTCTTTTTATTCTGTGTTTGCACAGTGCCTAGCACAATGTGGTCCTAGGACTATGGTAATACAAAGAAATATAATAATAATAATAATGGGGCAATAAAGAATGGAAGAAGCCTTAGCTCCCATATTTTCATAGTAAAGTCCATAACCACGCATTTCTGAAGCCAACTATGCAATTTACAGAATCAAGGAAGGCACTTCCACATTCCCTAGCCCACTTTGTTTCCTCAAAAGCATGCATGACCTTATTATACTCTTCACAAATTCAGCTGCTCAAAGTGTTTGGGAGATAAGTAGTTAGAGAAGGAACATGCAGAAAGCTTCAAGTGCCAGAATATTTAACAATATAGGACTTGTTCTATTCCTAGTTCACGCAAAAGTTTTAAGAGGCCACAAAATGATGGAACCTACAATTCCCTCCACAAAAGAGGGAGAGGAGGCAGCACCACACAAGTAATACATAACACGTGTATGCTGCAGGCAGTGTTTATTGGTGGAATGATGCACACACAAAGCAAGCAGTGTTTCTGGTAAAGGGGATTATGAGGAAACAGAATTATGTGTTTAGCTCCACAGGACATAGAAACTGCATTAAAGGCACCATTACCAATCAGATGCAGTAAGTAGTTCTTTTCATTACCTCCATTTGAAAGAAGATGGAAGGAGGAGGTGAGTTCCAGACTATATTTTCATAATGCAAACAAGTCTAGAGATATACCATTTAAGGTTCTAGCCAATCTAATGCTGCTCTTTCTTGAGTGTCCCTCGCTACTCTCACACATATACTACTACATCCTCCATGGGCTGTCGCATAAACACATGGACTCCATTATCCTACAGTATATTCACTGACTATATTTAATTTTTCTTGGCTGAGTACAGACAAAAAACCCTAATCCAACCACCCCATTCCCTGCTTCATGCCATGCACCTTTCCCAACCCTAAAGTAAGATACAGCTCTTTAATGTAGCAGTTAAATGAACACAGAACTTCCATAGCTCCATGAAATGTTATCTCTGCATTATTCTCAAAAAACACACTTCATTTCTCAGTTTGTATATTCACATTCAGTGTAAATCTGTGTGTCCATTTTTGTCCTGATATTGGCAACTTCACTTAAAGAATATGAAATTAAAAGTGGCATATATAGTACTGGTGACTAGTAGATTAATGAAAACTACAGGAAGATAAGAGAATTTAATTACTTTATAAAATTCACTTGTATGGTGATGTTTATGAGAAAACAACGTGAAATCATTCTACCCATCCATCAAGTCATTTTTAAAGTTCAAATTTCTCATAAGCATTCAGACTGACTTACTGTTCTCAAAGATACACTCTAATTCCATCCTTTTTCAGTTTTCTCCCTTGAAAATACTGTATGACACTATCCACAATTCATAACTCCAGACACTTCCATTGCTTTTCTTGTCTATTCAAGAAGTGACCTTTTAAAAATAAGTGACTAGGGAATGGGAGTAGGATTTACAAATGCCATGCAGGATATTTGGAGAAACTAAAAGGATATTAAGGCACATAGAGGGGAACCCACATTCTGTACTTCTACATATAGAGGGCAGATTTTCAGCCCCGGCTCTGGCTGCTTTGTATTGCCTCTGGAGCACAAAGTAGCTGGAGGGCAGCAGAAGATTCTCTTTGACAAAACAGAATCCTTACTTTATAGAAATGGGAGGCAGGGTGACTAAGTGGATGGGGATGGACTGGGAATCAGACTGGTTCTGTTCCTACCTCTTCAACTGTTTGATCTTGGGCAAATCATTTTTTCTCTGTGTGTTTTCATTGCCCCATCCTTAAAGTGCAGACAATGGCACCTGCTTTGTGAAGACCTTTAAGATCAATGGATGAAAAGTGCTACTATATTCAGTACTTTATTGTCGGCAGAAGAACTACTATGCACAGTATCCAGTGCTGGCAGAGGCAGAATCATTGGAAAAGCAGAGGTCTCCTCTCCTCCCACAATGGGAACTTTTGTTCCCTACACAGAGTATTGAGTATTCATACGAGTTTTAACATGCACTCAAAAGCCTTTTCCCCAAAGGTCACCAGCTGAAGCAACCATCTCCAGCAAAACATTTATGCGAAGGAGCCTATCAGTGCCACTTCTAGTCAGACAGGTAATGGGACATAGGCGCTGACTTTACCCGGTGCCAGGGGGTGCTCGCCCTCTCCTGCCCCCCACTGGAGCCAGTCCCACCACCACTGCAACGCTCCCCGGCAGGAGCAGCAGGCCGGAGTGCTAGCACAGCCTTCCCTACCCAGCCCTCCATACCATTCTGCAACTCTGATGTGGCCCTTGGGCCAAAAAGTTTGCCCACCCCTGGTGTAGACACTGTGTAGCTGACATTGCCTGTTGATGCCTTTGACAGCCCGAGCCCTGCCGCCCCGTACGGGACTCACAGCTGGAGCCCCACCACCACATGCATCAGTGTAAGTGCACCACCGACAGAAAGTGGGACACAAAGAGCCAATTTAATTACTGCGGCGGTTCTAGGTTGGCCTAACTCAAATAGACTTAATTTTGTATTGTAGACTCCCCCTTAGGCACGTTCTTCACTTCACACAAAAACATTCACAAGATTGGGATCTTAGACCGTAAATTCTTCTAGGTAGGGAATGTCAAATTCATTAGTCTGTAAAGTACCATGGTACTGCATAGATAATATAGTGCTAAAGGTATGACATCAATTATTTCCATAGCAATAGACAGTGATGTGAAACACAGTATTAGGACTTCTTTGCAAGTCAGCCAGAAAATGACACTGGATTGTGAGGGGATAGGGAAATTATTGGCAACATAAGTGAGACTGAATCTCCTCTCACTAATGTGACTTCAATGGAGTTACTTACTCCTGATTTACACTGGAGTAAGTGACAGGATAACAAGACCCAAGTTCCTTTAGCACTAACAAAAGGAACACTGACGACAAATGGTACTTTTCTCTTCCCAGTTTAGTTCAGTCTGGTATGAAACCCCTCCTTTAAAATGACATGAACACAAAGCAATGTTAAGTATGTAAGCTAGCAGGCTAATAAGCTGTTTAATGAGCCATTAAATAAATGTGTCCAATAGCTCATTTAAAATCAGCATAATCAAAACAGGACCCTCATTAGTTGCAGCTCTTAACCGGCCAAGGCCCAAACATGTGACATAGGGCTCTGAATTGTGTGAAAAGGACCTGAAACAGTTGCTATTAGTATTGGAGAGGCCAACACGCATATCCATTATGTTTAACCTGCATGAAGTTCCCAATAACCTGACTTTCATGATTTTTTAAAGCTAGTAAACTACAACAGTAACAAACAGCAGCAGCAGTCTGTATGGGAGTAAGTAAACTTGTGTCTCAAATGAAGGGGAGCCATTCTTCTTAATGCAGTTTTATATCTCCGAGATCCAGGATACAGGTTTTTTTACAGCTAATTTAACTGAAAAAAAATTAGGGTTCAATTCTACTTTTGTCACACCTGTGTAAATCCAGAATAACTGCACTGAAATTAAAAGAGTTACTCCAGATTTGTGTGTCTGCAAATGTGGTGCAAATCTGGTCCTTGGTCCCCAAAGCAATCTATTGATTCCCCTTGGGACAGTCTGTTCTTGCTGGATTGACAAAATGGAAAACTAATGGAAGCCCAGTCCTGCCTGTATTCTGTAATACACTAATAATTTCAAACGTGCATTTCAGATAGAAAGCATAATTAAAAGTCCAGTGAAAATATACTGTTAATTTGAGCAACAGAAGTCATTTCCTCCATCCCATCCCCAAACAAATGCTTTTTAAAAATACACAATATTATTCTATATTACTCATCCAAACTCTGCAATTTATAATAAAGTTGCCACAGAATCGGAGCCAGGAAGGTGTAATCCTATTTTTTTTTATTTAATATGATGCTTTGCATTGTTTTCTTTGGGCCTTTACAAGCCTGTTTATTGGAATTAAGTTTGTCTTACTTTCATGTACAAGGAAGTTTCTGTGGGTGAAATCCTGACCTCACTGATGTCAATGGAAGTTTTGCAAATCACTTTAATAAGGCCAGGGGCTCACTATATATTTCCACTAGAAATTCACTTACTATTAAGGGCCCTATCCCACAATACCTATAAACATGAATAGCTTAATGCACATAAGTACTCTTATGAGATTACTCCAGTGTTTAAAATGAAATGTGTATGAGTGCTTTGTAGAAGCAGGGCCATATTTTTGATTGACAGATTCACATAGACTTAGATTTGGTGTGGTTTAAAAATGTGTATGATTCACCACAAAGTGATAAGATATTGCCTCATTCCATTCTGGCACCATAACCTATATTCAGATGGCCTAGGAATTAATAAAGGTTTTAGGCAGAAACCAAAAGAAATCTCAGCTAGAGGAAATGACATTTAAACACAATACTAATAATCATGAGAATATGAATTATTTATTATATTTAAAATTTAATCCAGTGCTGGTTTGGGCTGGCTCTTTGCTTCGTTGAAGGCTCAAGAGTTCTTTTTTGATATGCAAGGCTTATATATCTAACAGTAAAAAATTATGTCCTTCTTCATGAAGTGAAGTTGACAGTCTCAATACATGTCACATCCTCTGCAATTTACCAGTGAATTCTAGCTGCTGTTAAGAACATCAATCCAGATGATCTCCTCCAAAAAATTGAGAGAGTAGGCTCTGGGGAAGGAAATATCCATGGTTCTCCCTCAGACAATCATTCCATGACAGATAGGGCATGCCCTTTCACAGAAAAGTCTGCTTGACTAGCCCCCAAACCTGGTAGATCCCAGGGGATCAGCAGGAGACCAGGTCCCCGTCCTACCCACACTTCACATGCAGTCTCCAGCCCAGATTCTAGACAGCATGCAGAGGCATTAGCGGAGTCTTGAAAGGTGGAAGGAGGTGGTGAATGAAGGCAGCATGCAGGTAGCTAAATTCCTCTTCTTGAGAGAGGGAAGATCTGCTCATGGAAGATACCCTCCATGCATGGGTCCAGGAGCTGGATCTGTCCTTTTGGTCTGTCTCAAGTATAAAGCATCATGTTTCCTGAACTTGCTTATAAAAGCACTGTTTCCTGACTAACCTTCTGCTTCAGTGCTGCTGGGGAGATCTAAAGCTGCTTTTTGAATTAAACTTAGCAGGAAAAGAAAAACATAGAAGTATGTAAACGAATCTTTGTGCCAAAAAGGAGATCTTAAGGAGAGAAATGAATACAAATGTTTCAGACAGTGCTGGTGGTGATTCCATTGAGGAAAACATGGTAGATAGGGGGAAAGGTGCCTTTCAGTCCAGTGATAAGTAGTTAGTTCATCATTTGCACATCTAACAAAAGTTACTAAGCTATAAAAACTCAGAGCTGCTTCCCCCCCGCCCCTTAAGTCTTGCACAACCACTGAATTTTAGGTCTAATTAGTAAAGATTTCCACCATCCCCATCCCTCTTGTATTTTGAGAGCAACTTGCAGGTTTGGACATATTTTGCACTATCTTCAGCAGCCACTTGCAACAACCTGGGATGAAATATGGCTCCACTGAAGTCCATAATTTCCCCCTGGAGTCAGGATTTCACACCAGGAACCTGAAGCCTTGTCTACATTATAAAGTGGACTAGTGGAGACGCGTCTTATACAAGTAAAAGGGTTCTTTGCCAGTATATTTTATACCAGTTACCAAAATAATCTATAGGGCACAAGCACTTTTAAGCCAGTGTATAGCTATGTCAGCTAGAGGGTATGATTTTTTCACATTTCTAGCCAACAGCCCCATGCCAGCAAAACATTTAAGGGTAGACAAGGCCTAAGAGAAGCAGAATAGTGGAGAACCATCCCTTTTTACAGAAGCCTGAAGGCTCCAGGGGAGTGATAGAGTAGGAGACATCTAGCAGCATCTTCAGGAGGCTCTGGAGTGAGACAAGACAGAAAGCTCTTTCTCCCTTCCCAAGGCCAGAATGTGTGGGGCTTCAAATTTATCAAAGGCCAAAGAGAAGCTCTGAAGGACAGATACCGCTCGCTGACACCAACAGCTTTGATTGCTGGATTGGGGCTGGTCTGATCTCCTTTGTAAAGCACGTTTAGATCTGCTGGGAGAAAGCACTATACAAGATCTAAGTATTATATTACAAATATCATCGTTATCTGAGCTTTGGCATTGCCACTGATCTTGCTAGGGTAGCTCCTCCTCATTTTTTTGTAACCACCGCAGGCATGTAAATGTAATAGGTCTTGGGGAGATCTGTAGACAAGAATGTCATTCTCAACAAGAATCCTGCATGTACATGCCTGTAAATCAGTACAAAAATTGATAAATCTAATTATAGGTCTGCCAGTCAAATTATTCCATTTAGATCATATGTTAAGAACTAATATATTACACACATACCCTGGACTTTTTATTTTTATTAACATTGTAAGGAGGGAATTGAATACAACAGCTTTCCTGTTTTGACAATGTAGGCTGATTAGCACCTACAGGCACTGATATATTTGTCATCGTGAATTTTGTTTAGTAGAAAATCTTACAGCCAGATGTAGAACAGCCTATGGACACATCATATTCTGAGTTTTGGTAATTAGTGGAGTCATTAGAAAAACAGAATTATAAAGTAATCAGACTTCTTTGTTATTGGGCATTTGCAAATTCTGCCAAAATAATACAATATGTCTTTCTCAGATTTTAACTGAGTAGAACTCATAATAAACAGAGCAACACAAACTATTCAAAAGACAAACTATTTTCCAATGTACATTTAACAGAAAATTCTGGTGTAGTGGAGCCAGTTCTGGCTCTCAAATGGCTCCATGGGTTTTTGCTATCTCAAATACACAGGACCCAATTTTTCAGAGTTACTGAGCTGCTGCAGTTTCCATTGACCTCAACTGCACATTCATCACTACAATTGATCTAAAATCTTTCATTTGAAAGAATTTTCAATGAAGATGAGCCTTTTTTCTAAATGAAAAATTTTCACTTCCTTCCACATTTTCAGCAAAATACTCAACACTTTTTGGAGTTTGAAAACTAAAAGTAACTAAAAAATGTTTCTGTCAAAAAAATCAAAACCAAAATTTAATGTCTTGTGCAAATATTGTCCCACCAAGTCTGTTCAACTCTTTTGAAAATCAGGCCTCATGGCTTTCAGTTACCATGGCCCCATTTGGGGGATACTTTACCACTCAAAGGTTCATAATGTCTATGCTTTAAGGGCTAGTGAGCTGACAAGAAGAAGGAGAATGACTATTCATTCATCATTTAAGCCTTCTTAGTTTTATTTATTAGGAAGTGTACAAGTATGGGCATCACGAACCACCAACCATAGAACAGAGCCACTCTTCCATGACTTTTCCAAACAGAACTTCAATACAGGTCTGGCATATTCAAATTCTATTTTCTTATATCTGAAAATTTATGAGTGGAGACGGAATTATGTTCAGGAACAGGTATATGAAACTTCTGAAGGAGCTCTGTTGATGAGTAACTCAGGATCAGACTTAAGTCTGGGAGAACACTTGTCCTCATGCAGAGTTGAAGTTATACTAGTAAAGGGGAGACAACTAATAGGGATTCTTGAGGCATCAAGGACACTGCCAACCTGAGTCTGTAGAAATAAAGCATCTGAGCTAACAGTTGAAACAGCTTTCTAGTTTCGGGACAAAAGCCATTTATAGCCACACAACAAAAATCTAAAACATTATTGTAAGATGAATTGGAACAGTTAAGAAAAAAATCTTTACATAGAACTCCAGAACAAGTGACCTAGCAGGATACCCATGTCCTTCTGTTCTCTAAATCTGTGTCATCTTCTGAAGACGTCTCAATAAATCTGTGCAAAAATTCCTCCTCTGTAACTAAACTGGAAAATTCCTCTGATTATGCAGGCACTGTTGGCCCACTACCGAAAATCATAATGAAGGTTTACAAAACACGGTGATAAATAAGTCAAAGACAATCTGTATGCCACTCAGTTTCTTTGACGTTGAAAAGAGGCAGATCAGTTAAGTCTAACCAACAGGGAATGCTCACATTACTATGCACTGAACAGAGACAAGACAGCACAATGAACATTTCAAAATTAAACTTTGTCCCTAAATATTTTAAATTGTTTTAAATAATCTTTCTTTAAGATCAGAATAAAAAACAAATAAATTGTGATCATTGCATTGAACAAGATGTTGTTTGGCTCACCGAAAGTCATGCAATGATTTAAAAATATTCAAGGTTAGCAGGCCTAAAGTTTGCCCTCTATCCCCTAATAGGGCATTTTGTTATTTTATTGATGGATTTTTTTTTTTATTTCATACCTAGCTAGAGCTCAAATCCTGAAATCTTTACACTCTTTTTCACTTTGACAAGACTCCTATTGAGCCAATGGCTGTCCCCCCAAAGACTTCAGAGTTTGGTTCACTGTATCCGCTCATAACCGTAGTTCTTTGTATGAACATGTTTTTCTCAATCTTTGAGTATTCCTTAGCAAAACAGTATCAGCAGCCCAGTATTCATTAACCACCAAGCAGTCAGTAAATCCGTGAGAAAATGCTATCCTCAACAGCTTTTTATATCACACCCATCACCATAATAGCTGAATACCTACAGTCCCAGGAATTAAACAGATCCTAGTTAGAAAATTTCAAGATGTTAAAAACAAAACATATATTAAACTATATTGCAGAAGATGTTTTATTCTTTTTTCACTATTCACTTTATTTTTATATATTTCGTATACATACGTATCATCACTATAGTATGGCATTTTATAAGTAGATAAGAGAGAACCATTTGGAGTATAGATTCGGCATAGTGTGATATGCAGGTGGAGTGCCACACCCAAACCAAGCCCCGTAGACTCCAATCTACCAATGACCTGAACAGTACAGAATCAGATGAAGAACAAACAGTGAGATGCTATGGTAGGCATGAGAATCAACCTCCGGAGATAGAAGGAAGGGTGTACTATTCATGGAGGAGGGTATTTTCTTCCTCACAGACAGCAGAATAAATGGAATCACTTTGCATGTTATTGGTTGGTTACTTAGGGGTAGGGTGACCAGATAGCAAAGGTGAAAAAGCACTCATTAAGAAAAGTCCCAAAAAACAGAACTGTCCCTATAAAAACGGGACATCTGGTCACCCTACTTAGAGGAGGAGTTATGATAATTGGGGCTAAAAATTTACCCTAATTGTGAATTCAACTGTGAAAAGTGAGTGAAAGTTCATAGGATTTCACAATAACCCGTAACAACAAAAGCTAAAGGGAAAAGGTACAAAAGTAAGACAGAAGGATTGAATTAGTCCAAACAAAAAGGTCTACTGATATAAATCAAGCACTCCATTAATATCATGTTTGGTAAACAAGAAGAGTGTGGAATCTGAAATCAGTGAATCAAAATTGGTTGGTCAGAAGTTAGGCCTAGCTGGTGGACAAAAGAATGAGTGGATGGGTTATTCCACCCATCACTCCCTTTTGGGGTCCTCAAAAAGAGACTTTGGGGGGAAAAGCTAATGGACCATCAGAGCGACGGGATGACAACTAACTGAAAGAAAGGAAGCGAATGAGCCTTAGCATTATGGCTGACACCCCCACATCGTCTCTTGGGCCATAAGACTTTCTTTCTCTTTATCCTGAAAGATATCTTGACCAGGCCAGAGACAGGGCCTGTGATGATATTGTCACCTTCACCGACTCCAGATAAATCCTGAATATCACTTCTGATGTGAATCTTTGTCTGCACCGCCATCCCCCTGCCACGCTCATGTACCCTTTTCTTTTCCTGCCTTGTTTCTTCTCTTTCCATATCTTTCCTTTTTCCTTCTGTTTAATAACAGTCTGGCTTAGTCAGCTAAGATTGCACATTTGGCAACAATACTGTAAGCCTGTGACCAGAGAGACAACTAAAAGCAATGCCCCAAACAATTCAATGCTGGTACAAGTTTGCCAGATCTCAGAGGGTATGTTTACACTGCAATAAAAGACCAACAGTGTTGAATCTCAGATCTCAAGACAACTGATTTGGGTTCGTGGAGCTCATACTATGGGGCTGAAAATACCATTCAGGCTTGGGCTGGAGCCCAGGCTCTGAGACCCTCCCCATCACTGGGTTTCAAAGCTGGGGCTGCAATCTACACATAGAATCATGGAAATGTAGGGCTAGAAAGGACTTTGAGAAGTTAGCAAGTCTAGCCCCCTATGTTGTAGCAAGACCTAGTAAACCTAAGCTATCCCTGACAGGTGTTTGGCCAACTTGTTTTTAAAAGCTTCCGATGATGACCCAGGCTCTGAGACTCGGCGCTGCAGGTTTCTCTCTGCAGTGTAGACATACCCAGAGTAGCCAATAAGACCATATGTTATGCCTCTGTTTTTCCAGCAGTGAGATTGCAAATAAGAGTCAACACCAGAGCAGAAGCTGCACTTTCTATCTCTGCTATTCTTTTTTCCCCTCTCTTGTGTATGGTTGTCTTGTCTTGCCTTCTAGGAAACAGGATAGGAGATGAACAGAAGTAGCCACAGCAGCAGCTCCAGGCCAGCTTCACTTTTTCCCTTTTCCCCCCAAGGAATGTTACTACTGTCAAAAAAGGAGAGAGGCCAGGTGGAGTGAAAGGGAGGGTCAGGGAGGCTGGGGTGGGTGGGAATGTTTCCTTCTAAAAACTCTCTCCAGCTAAAGGGAAGAAGAGGTGTTGTTAAAATGAAAACCTTACTTAATACTTTACATATCAAATGCTTTAACTGGTTTCCTTCTTTTCTGTATCTTTAATAAAAGGTTGAAAGGATGTTTAATGGTGTGTTTGCCATGGTACTAAGCAGGCTGAAGTCTCTGCATACCAAACTCCAAAACTCCTTTAAAACTATTTAATGTTGGATAGTGAATGGTCTGTGTTAATATCTTTAGCCCATATATGTCATCAAAATTAATACAAACAGAGTTTGAATTGATTCTTAGTAATTATAGTCATTGGATCAGATAATCAGGTGGTATAAAACTGACCCATTAACTTCAGTGGAATTTCACCAATTGATACCAGCTAAGGATCTGATCCTGCATTTTCAATTACTATACGTTTCTGCTTAATAAGTCTTAGTAATACATGAATCTGAACACCCACTAACTCCTCTAGCATTTTTGCTCTTTTGAGCAAACTAATAACAATTCATGCCTCATAGCCAATGACAATTTGTACAATCATTAAACATTGACCATTGACTCTTCTGTATCTGTAGTAAAGTTGACTGTGCAAGAAGAGAGAAATTAAATATATTTCAAGGGCCAAATTCTATTCCACTAAACCCACTAAAGGCAATTGATTGTACACATGCAATTAACTGAGAGCAGATTTGGAACCAACTGGTTTTAGTCTCTGAAATCAACAGGGTTTAAATTTTACATGGATCTGATACAGTATGCTTCATATATTGCAGGTTTAAACGAACATCATACGGGGAGAATTAAAAGGTTTCATGAACATATTTATCATAGCTGCCTTAAAATAATGGCATATATTGGATCTACCAAACTGTAAACAAGAAAATTCCATAAGCTTGGCACATAAGCTACCAAGTACCCTAGCTTCCACTGACTGAAGCAAACCAAATAGCCTTCTGGTTCTGATCACAATTAACAGGAACTTAAAGAGATAAACAATTGACTAGATAAACTGGGCCAGCAGCTATGCAGATCCATATATGGAAGTTCAAGGACTTTTAAAACCATCATAAGATTTAAGAGGAGGCCAGTGCACCGTTTTTAGAATACCAGCAATGTGAGTGGCCTGCCATGCTCCAATAAATAGGCAAGTTGCTATTTTTTAATTAACTTCATCCTAGTCGTAATACCAGCACGGATTTCTAGAAGACAAGGAACAGCAGCAATCTAGACTTAAAAAAACCCCAAAGGTGTTTGTCAGTAATTCTTTAAACTTTGCTGAGCAATGGTCTCAGCCTGAAGATTATTTGTAGACATCAAAATTAGGTTCTAGCAGTAAACCAAACATGCATGTCCATTAATAAAACTGAAGACATGACAGTATCCAGATATTTTCTATTTGAGGCTTTACCGGTTAGGTTCACTAACTCCAGGGCACCTGGCATTGGCCACTGTCAGCAGACAGGATACTGGGCTGGATGGATCTTTGGTCTGACCCAGTATGGCCATTCTTATGAGGCTCAAGTCGGTAATACTTTGACTAAAAGAATCAACAAGATGGGAACATTCACTCAGCCACCACTTGGAGCTAATAACTAGAGCTCCCATTGTGTTCAGATTCAGTTTATTAGAATGTTAGGGCAAACCAGGGCAGACATATGAGAAATCACAACACAATAAGGGATAGGAGGAAGAACAATCGAGTGTCATCTGCATACAAGTGAAAGGGCAGATTACATTTCCTTATGACTGATCATTTGGAAGAACATAGATACTCAAAAGAAGAAGCTTCAAAACAGATCCTAGAGGAACATGACAGGGACAGGAAGCAGATGCTGAACACGACTAACTTAATGAGATTATTACCGAGCAGAATGCAGTTGATTTTAGAGGAATTATTAGCTTTCAGAGATTCTCAGGACTTCTTCTTTTGAGATGTAGGAGATTTCTGTGTCATATTGCCTAAAGAATCCAGATGCTCTTCAATGTAATTTCACCCTGCATCCTCTGCTGACAATGCTCCCGTGAGCTTTTCCAGTTCCAAGGAGAACACCAGGAATTAATTCAAAAGTGGATCACAAAAGTCAAGGAACACTATATTTCTGCATTATTTTGGACTAATTAAGGCAAGTCTTCACCCAAACACACACACACAATTGTGAATGAACAGCTGAATCTGTGCATGCTAATGAAGGCAAAGTTAGTAAACTGTAGGAAATCAAACAGATAGGGTAAACTAATAGGAAATACGAGAATTAAGTCAAAATGAAAAGGCTGAAAAATATTATTAAAAATCCTTAATGAAATCAACAAATTCACCATATATCCCTGAGATTGTATTGATCCCAATATTTATGGAGTCAAAAGTTATCAGAGAGGCACCATCACCTCCTCCTGGCTTTGCCACCTAACTCCAGGAGAGGGTTCTTGGCTGAGAATACCAAGAGGAGACAGCTTCTCTCTCCTTGAAAAGCAGGGATTAGGCCACACCCCTCTCCTCACCATTTCCTGCTGGCTATTTTAGGCGGCTCCTGGCTCAGTTTGCTGGCTTTTGTGGGTACCTTGCTTTCCACATACATTGCACAGGGACGAAGGAGGCCCAACTCAGTGCTGTGGATAAAAGCTATTGCTGCAACACTCACCAGTGCAATGCCTAAGTCCCTTCGTGGGTGTAGCTCTAAGGGTGTGTGTCACTGGTAGTGTCATGGGACATCACAATTGTATTTGATCCTGTTGGTTCTTTTAATACTTTTTGATTTCTCTCTCTGCTTATCTTAGGCCAGAGCTAGTTATAATACCAACTACGATATTTAAGAACTACCTAGAGGATTCTGAATTTTAGATTATTTTGCAGAAACACTGTGATGTTTCTGCAAATATGTGGATAAAAACATTAATCTCAGAAAGATGACAGCCTGTTAGATTTTGCTGTGCCTAGAAAGATCACAGTACAAACAGTTCTGACCCTTTTCTATCTTCCAGATTTTAAATCTGTCACACACTCTTTTTATAGAGATAACTGCACCTACAAGCCATTGACTTAGTCCAGGGCCAATCAGTCCTTCAGGGTAAGGTTCATAGAGAAAACAAAAGTCCCTTTATTATGAACACATCTGCTATTTTTCTGAGAGTTCTCTCTCACTGAAGGCTGTAAGAGTGGCACCAATGACTATAAAGTTTACACTTTTCTCAGCTGATCTCTCCAGTCTTCTTTCTACTCCATTACAAATTCAGAAGACTGTGGTGGGGAAATACAATTAGGAAAAAAAAATTAATCAGGCTTCAGACAAACCCACAGTGCTAAGATTGCTAAATGAGGGATTTGCAATGACCTTCTGTTGCAAATAGATTCCAGTATTCCATTAATATTAAATCTTGCTCTTTCTGCCGCCTTTGATTTTGTGGTGCTTGGTGTTCTCTTGAAGCACCAGGAGCATACTGTGGGCCTTTCAAGCATCATCCAATGCGTTACTTTCATTCCTGTTTACCTCAGTGGTGTTAGTTTGTCCCTATAAATAAGCACCAGTTGTATTTCTGTGAATAGAGTCCCCCAAACCACCATAGGACTATTGTCGTGCACATGTTTATGCAGAAGATACCAGATTAATTTATCTCTTCCTACAGATTTTTCCACGCTAATCTCAGTTCTGTCAGACTGTCTGAAAGAGTGAAGAAACTGGATGGAGGGCTCAGATGGCTGCATTTGAAAGTAATCTCAAGTAAGAGATGTTGCTAGTGTGGACTCTTCTTTTGTTGAAGGCTCAATGGTGGAAATTACTTGTCATCACAAATGGTTTATCTGGACACCACTGTACCATTTAAAAGCTGTAGCAGCATCAGGAATTTGGAATATTTTTGAACAGCAAGCAGTTTTCAAGGGAATTAAAAAAATATATATGAACAGAGAGCTAATCCAATTACTAAGCGCTCTACAGTAAATGCTAGTAATTTTTAATAGAAATTATAAGATACAAATGTATATTGGTATGTACCGAACAAATTGTCTCTGCTAGCGTGCTGTAATGCAACGTGGTAGCACATACTGCTTTAAACTCATTCTTGGGCAAGAACCCATTGTAAACTAGTTGGTTCACCTTAACTGGGATCTCCTATGAGAACATGTTAATAAATAGAGGTGGGGTGGGTTAATAGGGGAGTGCACCATGTCCATGTTCTAGGCTCATTTATCAGCTGTAACAAAAATGGAGTTTGTTGCACCAGGATAAGGATAAAGATACAAGGTAGTTCTTATAAATTACATTTTACTTTGTTTCACATTTGGTTCCTCCCTCAATATTCCCCCTCCCTGGTTGTGTTTACAACGTACTTTGGAAAGCACCCCACATTTGAAATTTCTTTAAAGGGCATAAATTCCACAACCACTGCTGTAAGTATTTTTTAATGGAGTGGGGAAGGGGAAATAAAATTAAAGTCTACTTGTGAGCTGGGAGGCACTCTGTTAGAAGAAAGTTATTTTCAATATAGGCCTTGTTTATGTGAAAAGGGCAGTGCCAGTTTAACTAAATCAATCTTAAACTGAACTAGTTAAAATCTTTGCAAACCCCTAATATGGATGCATTTAACCTGCTTTTGCTTAATTTGGTATTTTATTAATGCAAGCTAAACTGGGTTAAGTGCATCTAGAGAAGTGTTCGCAGTGGTTTAACTAGCTCTATTTAAAGTCAATTCAGTAGATCATAACCTTTGCAAAGATACGTTACATGGCATATCTAGCATAAAACATATTCCAGTTATGTCATATTTACACTCATAAGCATATTTCTATAAAGCATTATGGGGTGCAATGTCACATCATTAAATAGTCATTTTTTTCTAGACACTGCTGTCCCAAACTAGATTTGAACAAGTAACCAAGAGCTTCCCTATCCCCATATCAGCTCCTTGAATTGTACCATCCTACATCTTTCATATTCTAGTATGGGCAAAATTTGTATTCCACCACATGTACCTATATCAGCATCTATATAGACATGGCTACTACACTAATCACGGTATCTAAGGGCATGTCTTCAGTAGCAACGTTAAAGCACTGGCCACTGCATCGCTTTAATGTGGCTTGTGTAGTCATGGCACAGCACTGGGATAGAGCTCTTCCAGGGCTATAAAAAAAACCCACCTCCACGAGGGGAGTAGTTACCAGCAGTGGAAGTATGGCTCTCAGCGTTGGTGCACTGTCTATACTGGCTCTTTACAGTGCTGAAACTTACTACGCCCAGGGGGTGTTTTTCTCACACCCTGAGTGAGAAAGTTGTAGCGCTGTAAAGTGCCAATGTAGACAAACCCTAAGTGTTAAATATCCTAGAACAACAGCTGTGTTTTAAAGATGTAAACAGGATATTTGGAACTAAATACATATGTTATGGGAGTTACCCCGACACAAAATTACTAGAACATTTGTTAGGCAGTAGAACAACCTAGTATTCATGTAACACAGAGTTTGTGTGACAAGAAACCACCACTGTGCCTCCTTAATAACACTATGCTCTTATATACCAGACAAGAGTTCAGAGCTCCTACAGTTCGCAAGTAAACAAAACAACTGGATTTACTCAAGACATGCTGACTAAAAATCAGTCAAAGACACTGACAACGTATAGTAATATTGTAACTACTGCTTTCAATATCTTTTGGTGTAAGTCCCAGAGCTAGGGGGTCAAGATTGCCAAAAGGGATGTCCAAAATTAGGTTCCTAAATTTATATTTAGATACCTAAATAGGTGGCCTGATTTCCAACATGCTGAGCACTCAACAGCTCCCACTTACTTCAATGAAATACAGACTTCCCAAGTAGGGACTATTTTAAAAGAAATCACAGACCACTGCAACCAAGTATGTCCCTATTTTCCCCTCTTTTACAAAGGAGAGTTAAAAAAAATTTGTCCTACCCCTAAGCTACTGGCCAAAATTCAGGGGGTTCTTAGTATCTCTGGACTGGTGACTGAGGTACGGTCTACAATTTCCAAAAAAGTTTTCCACACACCCCAGTGAGTTTGCATTGGAAGTGAACAAGTAGAGGTTCATATCTATAGTAACAGAATAAGTGTAAAGAGAGGAGGCAGGTAAAGATTCTACACAAACCTGCTGCAAAATTATAGACATGCTGTTACATTAATAGTAGGGTGATTAGGACTTTAAGAATACAGATTAGAGAGCAAAGGGAAGAAAGGAAAGGACCTCTTGCAAGCTTAAACGAAAATAATCCTACCCTCCCTAAACATCTAAGGTGGGCCCCCACTCTGTGTCTCCAAGGTCCTGATTATGAAATTCCCACCCCACTTATGCTTTGGGAAAGTTTAGACCCTCTCTAGTCTCAGAAGAAGATTGTAGAAGAGTTTGGGAATATCAGGAGCACAGGAATGGGTATATCTAGTGGGACTCCCTCCTTTCTAGTGCTATGAAACTTACTATACGTTCATGCGTATGATTTCCCTTTACTATTTAGCTGCCAATATTAAGATAGGCACATTATATTTATTAGACAATCAACCTATCACATCTGTTCTACAGAAGCAGAACTCAATTTTCAGTGGGATGGCCCTGCAGTTCCATGACAGAGGTTAGCTGAGTATAGTTCTGCTTTTCTGGGAAGCAGTTAACTCTAAAAGGATTTCCTCCCTTTGTGTACATGTTCTTGAGTTGTTGGGTGTTTACTTTTGCTTTCCTCTCCCTCCTCCTCCTTTTCTCTTTGTGGTACTTTGCCACTTCTAAGTCCTGATGACTCACTGCATTACAGAATCTCAGGGATGCCTTATCATCGGTGATTTGCAGCTACTGAAACCCTGGTTCAGACTTCAGGCACTGAGGACAGAGTATGCTCAGCACAGAACTTAGCTGTAGAACTTCACGTCAAAGGGGATCAGACTCAACCTTGGACAGGCTATATTCAGATCAGGCTCAAACCCCCCTAAAGCCTTCCTCCCCATAATACCTGCATTAACGTCCAACAGGGATGGCAAGAGTAGGAAGACAAGAGAAAGAATCCTTCCTGCAATCAAGGCAAGCTATAGACAAAATCACAGGAGGATATACTGAATGTGAAATGGATTTATACGTACTGCACTTGGATACACCAATGACAGGTGCCTTAGACTACTTAGATTTAGGAAGGGGATCTGCAGCAATGATTCAAAGGCTGACCTTTTTCCCTTCCGCTATGCAGATATGGGATTCATTCTAGGAAGAGCACTGATTTGTCCACTATACCTACAAAGTGATGTTTGTAAGGAGGAGTGCAGAGGACACACACAATGACTGTGCCATGGTAACAGACCCAGAAGATTACACCATCACTCCTCCCGCACAGTCTCTGAAAGCAGACATGACATTGCACACAGTGAACCAGACCCTCAGCTGCAGTACATCCCTTTTACACCATGGAGCAGTGCAAAGAGAGCAACAGGGCTCACTCTAAATTTGGGGTGAGAGGGGATACTGTGTGGAGTGCCAAAGTGACTTTAAATCCCTCTCAGGCCCAGCACTGAGTACAGCTCAGATGAACTGTGGGATGGACTAATATGAACATTTCTAGAACAGAATGTGTGTGAGAGCTCACTCTTGTGTATTGATAAAAGGCCTGACAAACACACACAAATATTCTGTTAGATGCCATAAGAAATCTTGCTACCAGGAAGTTAAAAATACATTCTCCCTAACATATGCTTGCCCTCGCTCATCTTGTAAAACTCAGATAAACTGGAATGTATTTATAGAATACATGTCTATATGGCCTAGGATAATAATTATCTACAGTTTAAAGTCTCTTGTGAGTTTTTAAAATGTGTCAGAGAGATAAGTGGTGGGGAGAGGAGGAGGAAGGGGAAAGAGAAAAGCCCAGATACACAGTATATATTTCAAGAAATTAAGAGACACACAAACACACACACACACTGCTTTCCTGGGTCTGCTGCTCACTTCTATCTCAGTGCTTACTCAAGATCAGCGAGAAAGCAGTTCTTCCAATCCTCTTCCCCATTATCATCCCTAAACAACAAGGTAATTAACTGGGTTTATAATTGCCAAGGTACATTGCCCTCCCATCCCTCTGTGCTTGGTCTTTCTGCACTGATAGCAGACACCTACTGTATTTCTGTTGTTCAGCAAGTCTTTTAACCCCATACCTTCCAGACTCTGTGTAAAATTCAGACTTCCAATCCCATGTATTAGGCATTCATTTTACATATTTCTCAAAGTTGCAGGTCTGTAACATTCTTCCTTTGCAAGGTTCATTTATCAAAGACTGTAGAATAAATGTACATCTTATATTGTATTTGAAATAGTATGTGATTAAGTAAAGGCAATATCATAGCACCTTTGCACAATGGTTGTAATGCAGTCTTCACTGTACTACCTTCCTGACATTTGAATGTTGAATGGTGAAACCATAACATTCTTGTAAGAGTTTTTTTATGGGGAGTTTCCTAGAATATTTTTTTAAAAAGAAGGAAGATGGAAAATGAAGATACATAAAAGAAGCAGCACTTCACACGCCAGGACTTCAGAGCTGTGATGGCTTAAATTTAGGGTGATCATATTTCCCAATGGGAAAACAGGAGAGACTGCAGGGCAGGCCCAAGCCCCCTTTCTTATCCCTCTTCCCCTCACCCCTCCGGCCTGAGCCACTTGCCTGAGTCCCTCTCTCCCCAGGCTGATGCTGGCTAGCATCACTGCTCACTCAGGCCCTGCCCGCCTCCAGCTTGAGCCCTGCCACCCTTTCTGCACAGGGCTGGCATCACCGCTCACCCCCCTCATGTTCCTCTGCACCCCACTTTTTTGACCAAAAAAAGTGGACATTTGTCCCGTTTGCTCTTGCCAACTTGATCAGTTGGGAAGATCAAATGGGATGAATGCCCACTTTTGCCGAAATTCAGGACAGTCAGGACAGGGCTTAAAAAAAGGGACTGTCCCAGCCAGAATGAGACGTATGGTACCCTACTTAAATTTGTTAGAGCACCTATAAATTCTGTCATCTGCAACTACTTGGCTGAAAACCACCAAAACATTCTTCCCACAAACTGTAGGAGGTTTACAGCAGAGAGTTCCTCACTCTCACTCTCTGGAGGGTGACAGAAGGAAGCCTCTCTCCTGGGAATCTTGCCAGCTCCTCAGCAGAACAGAGCATCAACGCAGAACTCCCTCTCTTGAAATTTACAAACATTTATCCCTTTTTAATCCCTAAGCCTAGAGACCAAGCAGTTAGACATGTTATTGTGATACTGCACCCCATATTTGCCATAGTAATATTATTATAATATGGTTATGGCATAATTATGATGCATTTTGTACAAGATAAGTCATGTGAGGTGTCATTGGAAAAGATATGATTTACTAAATATGATTATCCTATTTATATATGTATAATTTTTGTATCTGAAATTATAAATACTGCCTATGTATCTGTACTTCAAATGTAGTCACACTGGGGTAATACCCACTAGACAAGATGCTTTCAGATAGCTGGCTGGGAAGGGCCTATTCAGAGCAATGAGCCCTTAGGGAAATCAACAGGCATTAGGAGAATCTATCTCCCACCTGGTGAGCCTTTCTGAGACTGCTACAGACAGCCTGTAAGTAATGGCTGCTATGACTCTATAAGAATGTGTGACCAGGCCACATGATTCTGGATTCCATCTTGGGATGTCAGTATTTTTCCACAACCCAGTCTGGGAACTAAGTTTTGAAACAATGGGTTCCCGCCATATGCTAAAGCTATATAATGCAGGGAGTGACATCATCTGTGGCTCTTCACTCCCACACAAGACGACTCCTGGAAACACCTGAGGAACAAAGACTGAAAGTGCTGGACCCAGGCTAAAGGGATTTCTAGTCTGTGTATGAAACACCTGGGGATTCCAAGCTGCAAAGCAAGTGTAGCTTATGCCTTAAGAATCTGCAAGTCTGCCTGTACCATCTGTTAGGATGAGAATCTGCTATTCATCTCTAAGGCTGCAATTTAGTCATGGAGATCATGGAAGTCACGGAATCCGTGACTTCCAGAGACCTCCGTGACTTCAGCCAGCACCAGATGAGGGACCCTGGCAGCTCCCTGCCACCGGTGGCAAGGGAGACCCCCGCCCCTCCTGGTCACCCTAGAAGGGGGAAGGGAAATCTCTGCTGCTCCCTGCCGATTCCCACCACCGTGGGTGGCAGTGTGTACCTCAGAGCTCTCTGCCTCCACGGTTGACGGGGGATCCCTGGAGCTTCCAGTCTCCCTGGGTGACATGGAGATATGCACAGCTCTTCACCTCTGAGGGCAGCAGAGGGAACCCCCTGAGCTCCCAGCAGCTGCGGGAGGCAGGGGGGGGATCTCCACAGCTCAGAGCCACAAGCAGAGCAGAACCTTAGAGCTCTGACTCCCAGGGGTGGTGGGGGACGCTGGAGCACCCAGCCTCCCTGCAGCTACCCAGGCTCCTCAATTTGTCATGGATATTTTTAGTAAAAGTCAGGGAGAAGTCACAGGCTTCTATGAATTTTTCATTATTTCCTGTGGCCTGTCCGTGACTTTTACTAAAAATACCTGTGACAAAATCTCAGCCTTGTTCATATCCAATCTATGTTGTATATTAAGCTTAGGTTGCATTTTTGTTTATTTGCTAGGTAATCTGCTTTGCTCTGTTTGCTATCACTTATAATCACTTAAAATCAATTTTGTGTTGTTAATATATTTATTTTATATTTTAATCCAAACCAATGAGCCCTGACAGGAGTGCTTGGGCAAATCTCTGCTTGCTCACCACAAGTGTGCATTGCTCTTTTCACATTGAGACAGAGGCAGACCAAGTATTAAACCCATATACCGGACAGATTTGACCAGGACAGTACTACTCTGGGGTCCTAGGCTGGAAAGTTAGTGGCTAGAGAGCCTGTGCATAACTGCAGCTGGGTGCGTCCCTATCTGTGTGAATGCTGGTGAAAGTGCAGGCTAGAGGGCTGTGCAGCTTGTCACAGCAGCGCAGTGAGAGAGGGAGCTCAGGCTGGTGGATCAAACCAGAGGGCTCAGTGTTACCCCAGTTCCAGGTGGGGTTCACAGTTATAATAAACGTCCTCATACTTAGAGTTTCCACAGATACAAATTTATATCTGCAGATGCAGATATCCACAAATATAAATCAGTATCCTGGGAACTGCAGCAGAAAAGGAGCAGAACATGGGGCCACTGCTCCCAGAAGCCAGCACCCCACGCCAGCAGCTCCTCCGATGTGGCTGTACCATCCCCAGCCCTGCCCACTGGGGCGGGCACCAGGCTCACTGGCAGCTGTCCCCAGTCGCACTAGTGTGTGCAAGGGGCACACACGCCCCAGACAGGAGGCACAGACAGCTATGTGGAAGGGACAAGGGCAGTACAGCCGTACTGGCTCCTGGGGCCTTGGTGCGCTAGGTGACGTACAAACTCAGAACAAAGAGACTGTCCCTGCTCTGAAGAACTTATAATACAAGTCTGAAGTGAGAGACATTAGGTGGCTGCAACAAACAGAAGAGGGGAACGCAATGAAACATGTACCTCGAATCATTTCTGGGGCAAAATTGGAAGTGGAGTTCAGGTCCTTTTTAAAAATATCCTCTTTGCTCTAAATAGGAGAAGCTGGTGGCATTTTGAATTTCACAAAAATTCTAGAATTTTTCTCCCCAAATTAGGGATTTGTTAAAACCTGTGAATTTCATTAATATTGTTACATATGAAGTTAAGAACGGCCATACTGGATCAGACTAAAGGTCTATCTAGCACAGTATCCTGTCTTCTGACTGTGGCCAAGGCCAGGTGCTTCAGAGGGAATGAACAGAACAGGTAATCATCAAGTGATCCATCCCCTGTTGCCCATTCCTAGCTTCTGACAAACAGAGGTTAGGGGCATCATCCCTGCCTATCTTGGATCACAGCCATTGATGGACCTATCCTCTATACATTTATCTAATTCTTTTTTGAACCCTCTTACACCGTCCTGGTCTTCACAACATCCTCTGGCAAAAAGTTCCATAGCTTGACTGTGCGTTGTGTGAAGAAATACTTTCTAATGGTTTGTTTTAAACCTGCTGCCTATTAATTTCATTTGGTGACCACTAGTTCTTATGTTATGAGAAGGAGTAAATTACACTTAATTTACTTTCTCTATGTCAGTCATGATTTATAGACCTCTATCGTATCCCCCCTTAGCTGTCTCTTTTCCAAGCTGAAATGTGCCAGTCTTATTAATCACTCCTCATACAGAAGCTGTTCCATACCCCTAATCATTTTTGTTCCCCTTTTCTGAACCTTTTCCAATTCCAATACATCTTTTTTGAGATGGGGCGATCACATCTGCTCGCAGTATTCAAGATATGGGTGTATCATGGATATATAGAGAGGCTATATGCTATTTTCTGTCTTATTATCTCTCTCTTTCCTAATGATTCCCATTATTCTGTAAGCTTTTTTGAATTCCACTGCACACTGAATGGATATTTCAGAGAACTATTCATATTGACTCCAAGATCTTTTTCTTGAGTGGTAACTGCTAATTTAGACCCCATCATTTTATATGCATAGTTGTGATTATGTTTTCCAATGTGCATTACTTTGCATTTATCAACATGGAATATCTCCTGCCATTTTGTTGCCCAGTCGCCCAGTTTGTGAGGTCTCTTTGTAACTCTTCAGCTTTGGATTTAACTATCTTAAGTAATTACAGGAGGTGGTTAGCACCATGAAAGCCTGGGTCCTTCAAAGTATTGGGAGAAGAAAGGGGAGATAAAACCAAGGTTCCTTATGTGGAAAACATGTTCACCTGCTTGCTAATCACACAAGTCTACTCATGTACAAGTGAATCACACAAAAATAAACAGCAGTCTGTGCCAGGCTGAGTTTGTCATCATGGCCTCATGATCACTCTGTCAAGTCAGGCAGATGATGATATTTCCTTTAAAAGCATTTCAGGAACAATACCAGAAAGTTAAGAATGTTGGGTTTTGGCTGTTAGGATGACTAATGCAAAGACCAAAACGGCAAAGCAGGTCACAGAATCCTCAGAGCTACTACTCTCCACTTCACAGTGAGGCTGGCTTCACTTACAATTGGATTTCACAGATTTATTTAGTTTCTACAGTTACTTAGTTATTTCAAATGGCACTCTGTACATTTAACACAGAGTTTGTTTCTTCCTTGACCAATTCAATTTAGCCAGTGAATTCATGTGTCATAGGGATGGTCTCAGTTGTTAGGCTGATAGAGGAACAGAAGAGAGTCAAATAAATTGCCAATTAAAGTGGGAGGACAATTACAGGAAACTTGAATCAACAATTTCCTTTGGGTTACTGTGATTTGTAATTTTAGGACAGTGACTAAGTCACTGCAGAAGCTCTTTATTGCAAACTACCATCAGCCAGCAGGGCGCTTGGAATAAATAAATTGGATATGCCCAAGAAATAATATTCTGGACTGATGGCTACATTGGGGGCAATTGGGGATATCACTGGATAAATTATTCCCTGTTTTTGTGGAATTAATACTAATGCCATCCCCAAATCCCCCACTCCAACTCCTCCCCTGAGCATGACACCATTCTGCTTCTCCCCCCTCCCTCCCTCCCAGGCTTCCCAAGCCTGGGAGGGAGAGGGTAGAGGGGAAATGCGGCATGCCCCGGGGAAGGGGAGGGCAGGGATTTGGGGCCAGGGTTGGAATGGGAGCAGGGAAGAGACGGGGGGGGGGAAGGGGAGGAGTCGCAAGCACCCACCGGTGCCAGCTAAAGTCAGTGCCTATGTTTACTGGCTTAAAATTAAGGCTACAGTTATCTCATGGCTAATCCACGGAATCCGTGTCTTCCATTATCCTCTGTGACATTTTTGCCCAGCAGCTCCCAGTCCCTGCCCTGGTGGGGGGACCCCCACAGCCAGTCATGGCAGGCACTGGGGAACTCCCTGCAGTTGCCCAGCCATGGTGGACAGACCCTGTGCAGCCACTCAGTTGCAGCAGGGAAACCCCCCGCAGCTGCCCAGTTTCAGCAGGCACTCCCCACAGCTGTCAAGCTGGGGTGGGCTGTAAGGGACCTTCACAGCTGCCCAGGCCACCCCAGCAGCTGGGGGACCCTCTGCTATCAGCTTCCTGGAGAGAGGGGATACACTGCAGCGGTGTGGGACCCGGGAGCCCCAGCAGCAGTGTGTAATGAACCCATGTACTCCTTTTGTCAGGGATACTTTTAGTGAAAGTCTGGGACAGGTCATGAGCCTCCAGGAATGTTTGTTTATTGCCCATGACCTGTCCATGACTTTTATTAAAAATATCCCTGACAAAAACGTAGCCTTACTTATAATTCATGAAGAAAATTGTGACCAAAATCGAAGGAACCATTAGGAGTAGTAACTATAGAACCAGAGAGATAAATAGAATATGTGCTGAGTATACAGAAAGCTATTTTCTTTGCCTTGAATGAAGTACAACAAAAAAGAATAGTTATATTGCTGCTGTTATTGAGACTGGTAAGAAACTTCAGGAAACATTGCAGAATGAAATACTTAAGGACAAGATTAAATAGTAGGTAATTTATCAGTCATTAAGAATCAGAAGTATTACACTTATGAACCATCCCCTCACTGAAAATGCTGTCCATAATAACAATGCGTAGTAAGTTTCTGATACTTTTAATACTTTACATCCTAGTGCCAATGTGTTTTGATTATTCTTCCATGAACTCTTTTTTAGAAAATAACTCACTGGAAAAGTAATTTCCTCCCTGTCCCCCAAGAGTTTCTACAACACATTATATTGTAAGGCCCTAAATATCACTTAACAAGATACAACTACATCATCTCTCTACCTACCCAGAAAGCCATACCTCTCCTTGCCCACTTTTCTTTTTTCTACCTTCGCTCTATCTCGGTCTCTTCTTCTGCTCCTACTAGCTTGTCCATTTCCTCTTTCTTTTTATTTATTTTTACTTTACTTTTAGTACCTGCTTAAGTAACCCACCAAATAATAAGGATGAGGAAAGGAAGAATAATTTAGATTGTAAACTCTTCAGACAATGGATTGTTTGCTACTCGGTGTTTGCACAATGGGGGCCCCACTCTTGACTGATCCTTTAGGCACCACTGTAATAATGAATAAAAGTGAACACAGAATGAACACTGTGTCAGAATTGGTGCAGCACCTCTCAGGAAGTGCAACACAGAAGGTACAGCCCAAGCAAGGGGAGGGGAAAGGTGGCTGTAAGCAACCTATGTGATTCTTAGATTCTGGGCTGACTTGAGGTCCAGAACAGCTCCCAGGACATTTTAGAGTGGCCCCAGGGGTTCTCTAACTCAGCGTTCTTCAAAGATTTCCGGCCCCGGCCCTTTCTGCGATCCAGTGTCCACTCACAGACCCCCGGGTATGTCCGCCGAAATGCCGCCCAATTGAAAGCTTCCGCTTTCTGCGGTGGCATTTCAGTGGGACAAAAATAGATCGCAGTCTATTCTGTGGTCTCTAGAGTGGGATCAGCCGTGGCCTTGCGCAGCCCCGAGGGTGTGCGCACTCCACTTTGAAGACCATTGCTGTCTCTTACAGCAACCTTGCGTAGCTGCCTATAGTCTACTTTGCAATCTAAAATACCTGGAGAACAAACACCACCAGCCACTCACCCTCTTATCTCCGACATGCATTGGCCCTATGTTCCTGCCTCCCCAACCCAATCATGGGGCATGCCACATAGACCCTACATTGCAGAAATTTCACAGGATGCCATTCCACACAGGAGCAGTGTGAAAGGGCTGTAGCAAAGGCTGGAGTCTGACCCTTTGTTTTTGGTATTAATAAGAGTTATCTTATGTACTTAATATACATAACAATCTTTATCCTTCCAGTCCGTTGAGTGAATCTTTGTTTGCAATAAACTATTGTTACTGCACTTGCAATTAGTATTTTATTTTAAGAAATTAAAACTAATTAAAAAACACACTTCCTTGATACCAGCATTAGAAAGCTTGTGTCAATGTGAAGGGGAAAACCCTATAGCTCCATATGCTAAAGTGATAGATGCTCATGCGTATTATTTCCAAAAAATTTATAATAATCTGCCACCATAGATAACACTAGAGTTATGGAGAACTTGGCACTTGGATTTCTGAATCAGAGAAGCATCAGGGACCACATGCCCTGGTCTTTAAAAACAAATAAACCAAGTCATTAAGTTAAAATGGTAAAGAAAGACTAACTTGAAGGTTTACTCAAGCCTAAATGCCTAATCTACACAAGAGATGAATACCATATATATACACAAGTGTAGCTTCTGTAGCACTACCACCTATGGGTATTTTCCTCCTTCCGTGCAAATGAGAATTCAGGAAAACATTTTGTCTTGTACACACTCTGCCATGGTAAATTCAATTGTCATTCCATAACTAGTTGAAAGCATAACGTCACTGATCCTGTTTCTCCTGATTGCAAACATTAAGTGAAGTATAACAAACTTGGGCATCTTAGATTTCTATTATTGCAGCTGCTCATTTCAAAAGAAATCAGGTCAAAGACTCACTGATGGGAAGGGAGAAAAGAGGGAACTCTGCTTAGCTGAAGGAAAAATAACTTAGATCTACCTTACTTTAGCAGAGATGAGTGACTATTGTATCATGTAGGCGGAACAGGCGGCTGTCTAGGGCAGCAAAATAATTAGTGGCCATCTGATAGTTAAGGGATAGTAGGCAGTGAGCATCCATTTTCAGATGTGCACAGGCAGCAAAAATCCGAGAAGTGGTGCTGGCTCTGACCTCTGCTAAAATTCATGCTCTTCTGGTTTGGGTATCTTCAAGCTACAGTTTATAATAGGATGTGCCCTCTGAGATGTGGCTGCTGTTTTCTTAGCATACTAAAGCACATTTCCCTATGTAGAAGGGAAGCCAGTATGTCAAACCCTTTTTAAGTTATGCACGTTTGTACAGTACAGACAGACTTCTAAGCAACATTAATGAACTAGCCACTCTCCCCCTTATTCCAAGTTGGAAGTCTTGGGGGGAAAGTGTACAGTTTGACTGGATCGTGACATGGAGCTGTTACGAAAACATAGCATGTTACTTGTATTGATAACCACCCAGAAATAAACCAATGGCCAAAATACTCAAAATAAAATGCTAAAGTTAAGCATTTAGGTCCATATTCTCAAAGGTATCAAGACATCTATAACTCCCATTGATTTCAGCTGGAGTTAGACGCCTAAATACCTTTGAGAATCCAAGCCTTAGATTGTAAATTCCTTGGGGAAGGAGCTGTCAGTTTATTCAGTGGTTGCACAGAGCCTACACAATGCATTCCCGCTCTATGATTAGGGCTCCTAGATACCACAGCATTATAAATAAATAAATAAATAAATTTGAATTCCCATTTAAATGCTCAAGTAAAAACACCATGATTTTCAGAGGTGCTGATCCTCATTACATCCTAGAAGCCAATGAGAGCTAAGGGTGTTCAGCACTTTTTAAAATCACATTATTTTTTACTTAGGTTCCTAAATATGGATTTAGATGCCCAACTTTAGATAATCTTGTTTGAAAATGTTGGCCTGTGTTGAAAGTAGGGGTCTAATTCAGCTCTGCTTTATCCTGGTTTTACAATAGTGTAACATAATTCTCATGATGGATGGGTCAGTGCAACCACAGAGGTGGGGGAGGAGAGGAGGATATGTTCTCTCCAACTTTTTGCTGTTCTGAAATTTGCCCACTCAATGCAGCTGCAGGACTCGTTCATTCTCCCACCCCTAAACAACTTTTAAAAACCAGTTTGCCTCATTCATCCTTGTACCATTCCAGGTAAGATCAAAATCAGCTCCTATTTACAGAATTACTGACAAGACTAAATCACTGTGACTAATGCTGAAGCTGCAGCTGATGCTATTAACTACTCCATAGAGAAAAACTGATATCTTTGTTTTGAAAACAAACCAGTGTGGCATATGTATCTATACAAAATGTATTCAGCCCAACCCAAAAATATTTCTTTGAGAGGCCTTTTATCATGCATTAAGGCTATATGAGTAAACATTACACACTGACAAAGAAATGTATGGCTTCATCATATGCAAGTGGTCTAATTTTAAAGTAAGTGGCCACTCTACATTCCTGCAAATCCAGAACTTCAAGGCGAGCCTATTTTTAAAGTAAAATGTGATCATAAGTGAAAAAAGACTTCATATTAAAAATATATTCTCAATTGTGAGGAACAAAGTGCTTCCATTTAATTAACTGTTAACACTGTTTTCTACCAAGAATAACTGTAATATGAAGACATACAGCTCCACCACAGTTTAGCTTTTCTTACATGATCAAAAAGGATGACCAGGGACATTAAGAAAGCAATCCACTATTCTCAGAGTTTAAAGTTGGGAGCTTTTAGACCTTTTAATTATCTTTTATTTTTACAGTAATTGAGATGTTGTGGTGGTTTACTGTGAATAAACTCTCTCTCCACACACACTCTTCCTAATTTTATCTTCTTATTGCCCACAGATTTCAGAGAGCTGGGGAAATGTACCAAATATTTAGCTGCAAATATTTAATAATTGGTATTCTATTGTTTAATAGTATGAGTAAAACTGCAATTAATCATGATTAACTTTTTTGAGTTAATTGCATGCATTAACTGCAATTAATCAACAGCCCTACTCTAAAGACAACTCATTTTCATTTTGGTCCTTCAAAACAAAAGCGTGCACTGCACAGACTACCCTGATCCCAGCAGACTTTACTGGAGTCATCAATCATTTATTACTATAAGAGGCACCATATTTGTAGAAAACAAAATTTTAAAGTAAATTAATTAGATTTGTAGTTTCCCTTAGATCTGGTGTATCAAGCTTTTACATATTTGGACTGCAAAGGGTTTTGCAGTAACACTGCACATTAGAAGATTGTGTCAGGGTATTTTAGGAAGTAACCGCGGATTAAGTTGCCCAATTACAGAAATAATTTTTGTGAACCATAATAGTAATTATCACAGGAGAGTCATGGATAATTATTACTAGCTTATCCATTCTGAGTAACGAATTCACCTCTAGCTAAGGAAACTAAACTACCACTTCTAAACAAAGCACTAGTTTTGTATCCCAGTGAACAACCATCATGCAAATTGTGTAGTGTCTATAGTATATGCATTGAGCAAGCACATGACATTTTTGGTTATGGTTGTACAGAGGCAGCAGACATCCTGACAGGAAGAGGATCTCAGTATAACCAATATCTCATGACACTGTGCCTATGTTACCCGAGTTACTGTCTGACCAACCCAACAAGGAGTCTGCCTACAGGTCTAATAAAGTACCAGACACTGCAGGAAGCAATGTTCTTCTGGTCTGTATCACTACAATCCCAGCTGAAATCCTGATCCTGCAAACTCTTACACGTGTGCTTAATTTTAAGCATGCGAGTAGTCCCATTAAACTCAACAGGAACTTAAAACACATGCATTAGTGTTTTCAGGATTAGAGCTTCTTACAGTCGGTAAGGTTTGTGGAACTTTCAGCCCATGTAGATGAGAGGGCATTGATTCTTTGTCTAGTGCTAGGGAGTGAGTCAGACAAGAACAAGCAACATGCAGCATAATCACACTACGAAACAACTGTTTTCTTTGTATGCATTAGGGTAGAAGCCTGATTCTCTCTCACTTTGGCCAGTGGAGTTTTCGTGAAGAGGAAGGGCAGTTGGATAATGATGCTTAGCCCTTTAACTGTACTCAGCATCTGCAAAGGGCTCTGCAAAGAAGAAGTTATAACTATTCCACATAACATCCCTGTGAGGTGGCTAGGTAAGTGTTAACAGCCTTATTTTCAAAATGTGACAGCTGAGGCCCATATTCTCAGAAGCAACCTCGAAGGTTGGATATCCCACATCTTTCATCTAGAGGCAGGGCCATGCAGTGAACTGACGGCATTTAGGGTGAGAACTCAGGAGTCTGTGATTCCCAAGCTCAAGGTCATACCATTCCTCTCAGAAGGGGCAAAGCAAAAGGAGAGAAGCAGATCTGCTTTTTTAATAGGTGCAGAGGCCAAGAAATAGAGGGAATGCTTTTGTCAAACATATGACTGTGCTGGCCATCAGCCTTTTCCTTTCCCACAAGGAAGGAGGAAAATGTATAGCATTCTCCTTTTCCAACAGACACACACAGCGAGAGGTTTGTGTAAATTTCACAGTGTGATGCCTCCTGCATCACTGATCTAGACTGAATTATGTCAAATTTAAGTTCATTCCACATTTTATCAAAAACCTGTCTGGGGTAACTTTCCTACCTTGTTATGTATCTTAGCTCCTAATAAATCCTGCACGACGCCTGCTTCTAAGGCGAGAAAGGCTTTTTAGGTCAGTGGTTCCACACAGTCATCGATCCACTAGCCATTCCCGAGTCTGTTTCCTGCTCTGTTCCTAAAGCCACCCTGTACCCCATCCTGGAGAAAAGTGCCCAGGGTCTGCTCAAGGCATCCTTGTTCCCCTTCTCCTCATCCAAGCACAGAGGAACTACAACAGCTCCACAGTGCTTGGGCCTTGGAAATGTGCTGGGGCAGAACTTCATCCATGTACATTCCTGGGAGCTGGGTGTACATCCTAAAGAGACTGTCGCTCTTTAACATGCAGATCCTAAAGAGGGACTGACCATGTAACAACGTGACACCTCCACTTTTAGATACAGCTAACTCAGTGCTGCCAACTCATGATTTTATTGCAAATCTCATGGTATTCAGTATCTTACTTGAAGCCTTGGTTTTGGGGTGATGTGATTAGGTGAAAATTGCAGCTTTCATTTAAAATAAATAAATACATTTATAGACTACATGGCTGCAGAGAAAACCTTGGAAACATGACTTGAGGGTAACCTAATGGCTCACCAAACAGATGGTGAAGAAAAAATCAATTTTTCAAAATCTCATTACTTGTATGTCAATTTCATGACTTTTTGAGACCTGACTCATGATTTTGGGGCACTTCAGTTGGAAGTACTCGCTGAGGGGTTTTGACACTCTAAAAATCAGGTCCAAGGTATATCACACACTGCACCCAAAATTAGTAGATGCTTTTAAAATTTTGGCCATAGTCATGTGCTCAAGGTCATAAAGCTCCAGCAATGCCTGGAATAGAACCTAGAGTCTTGACTGCCGGTTGTCTGCTCCAACCAGCAGACAGTACTGCCTAAGTCAGGGATGGGCAAACTATGGCTTGGGGGCCGCAACCGTCCTTCCAGATGTTTTAATCCGGTCCTCGAGCTCCCACCAGAGAGCAGGGTCTAGGGCTTGCCCCACTCCATATGGCTCCTGGAAACAGCAGCATACCCACCTACAGCTCCTACATGTAGGGGCAGCCAAGGGACTCCACATGCGGCTCCCACCCCAAGTGCCTCCCCCACAGCTCCCAGCCTCATCCCAGAGCCCGCACTCCAAGCCAGAGCCCTCACCCTCTCCCCTACCCCAGCCCCCAATTTTGTGAGCATTCATGGCCCGCCATACAATTTCCATACCCAGATGTGGCCCTTTGGCCAAAACGTTTGCCCACTGCTGGCCTAAGCGCTCACTGACAATGAACAATGTTTGATATTTTTAGAAAGCAAAATACTTGATTGTTCATTGTGGGCCTGACCCTGTCTAGTTCTTAGGGCCCTCAGCTCTCATTAACTTCAACGATTTGACCTTGCAGGATCAGGTCCACAGATAATGTAAAAACAATTAGGCATAATTATCAGTGCAACTGCGTATGTTCCTTCTTAGCACTCCTGCTCGTTCTGTGCCTTCACCAATTGGATAGTAACATCTTATATATATGAAAAACCACTTAGCAAATTAATTAGTGTCAGTCCAAGTTAATTGGGGTATCAACACAGCGCAATGTTAGGCCTTAATTAAAAATATGCCAAATGAATCTAGGACTTTGAAATGTCATAACATAATACGCATGCATTTTGGGTACAGATTAGTTGTATATTGTTTTCTTTTTCTTGCTCTTTAGTCATTAAACAGACTGCCTCATTTACGGCAGTTTATATGATAATTGCTCATTTCAATAACACCAAGTAGCTACTGGAAAACATCTTCATCAAAAGGGATGGAGATTACTCCTTGTGCATTTAGGAGAGGAATATGCTTTAGGACATAGTAAGTCACGGGTCATAACACAATCATGGCTCAATGGCTGCTATAATGACCTTTTAAGGACTACTTTAACCTGGATTCAAGACTCACCATTTGGTGCTCAGTATCAAACTATTCCAGCATAGTTCTTTCTCTGAGAAAAACAGAAATTCCTGTCTTATTCTTTCTGTGGGAAATTGTGGTCTCCAATTCTGAGTGAACAAATGTCCACATCACAACAACCAACCACTGTAAGTGTCATTAATTTTCAACCTTGTTAGTGAGACCAAGACTGGACACACACAGATATTTGTCTTCTCCACATCAAGGTTGAAATCTTGGTGCAGTAACATGCACTGTGGCTACACACAGTGTACCCATTCCAGCAGATCAATCTATCTAGCCTCCGCACAGCATATGGGTGTTATATAACAAACATTAGGCAATATCTCTCCTATCACGGAAGGATCAGAACTCAACTCCTTCGCACTTCAATTTAGGCCACATCCTGAACTGAATACTCTATCTAGACCTTAAATGGCCCTGCTACAGTACTATCTGAACAGCTTCCAAGTTCTAATGACATTATCTTCATGATACCCTGTGCAGAAAGGAGGTGGTATTATTCCCATTCTACATATGAGGAACTGAGGCAGAGACAGCTGAAATTACTTTCCCAATATCCCACAGAGAGTCTGTGGAAGAGTTAGATAATGAGTCAACATATCCTGAATCCCCATCCAATACCTTAGCCACCAGAGCAGCCTCTCTCCCTCTTCTATTCCCCCCACATCCAAGCTTTTGTTTGCATTACTACTGAAATCTCTCCTTCCAGTCTTTCCACCAAATATCAGTGTACAATTTAGCTATCTCTTGCCTTAACTCAAATGCCAATGTGTGTGTAGACACTATAGGGATGAGCACCTAATAAGAACCTAATGAGTTCTAAATAGCTAAATATTGGACCCTGCTGTTCTAAGGCCTCCTTGACTCTGACACCCTTCATGGCTGCTGCTTTCACCTTCTTTAAGTATTTCACTAACACTTGTCTTCTGCTTACAACTCATTCCATTGCTTCTAGACTCTTCACCATCCAGTTCTATATTACGCTGATCCAATTTCCTCCCACTTGCTTCCTTCCCTCTGACAACCCCTCATGCCCATCTACTCCCAGTGTATCCTTTTCCTACTCTTGTTTCTCTTGTGTTCTCATTCCTTGAGTACATGCTCCCTAAAGCAGTGCAACAAGCATCCAGCCTTTCCTCTTGCAAATCTCTCCCCAAAGTCCACTTCTTCCATAAATAGTTGCATTAATGGTTACCCTTCTGATCCCCTTCATGTCTGAGTTCTCCTGCTTCTGGGTGCTCATCCCAATTCCTTGATAATCTACTTCCACAAGAGTGGGTCTGTGTCAGCAACAGTGGATGAATTAAATAACGCGGCTCCTGCTGTTAACTGAATCAGCATCCCAGGAAATTAACTAGCAATGGCACAATCTACTGGTGGTAGACAAGCAACCCAAGGACCAGGACAGGACTAGTTTGGGGCTTGGGACCCCTAGTCTCTCCAAACAGAATTTTAGGGTTAGTCTACACTAGAAGCACTACATTGGCATAGATGCACTGATGCAGATGTACTGCTGTAGCATGTCTGGTGAAGACACCCTATGACGATGAGAGAGAGCTCTCCTGTCAGAATAAAATTACTCCACCTCCGCAAGAGCCAATACCTTTGTCAGCAGGAGAGTGTCTCCCACCAACGTAGCGCTGTCCACACCAGCACTTAGGTCAGTGTAACTTTGTGTTTCTCGGGGCGGAGGCGGGCTTTTTCACACCCTGAGCGATGTAAGTTATATTGATGTGAGCGGTAGTGTACACCTGCCCTCTCTCTCACAGAGTAGGCTGATTGTTTCTTGGATACCTACACCTATGCCTGTATTGTTTGACTACTCAGAGCTTAAACCATTTATTCAATGTCCACACCTAGTTTTCCCACTGAACTTGATATTAAGTGCTATATTATGTTTACTATGGTTGGACAACCTGTACATCACCATGTCTTGTACAAGTAGTACCTCCTCTGTCACAGTACGTCTCAATACAGCAGGTAATACTTGTTGATAAACAAAAAGTCTGATTAAGAGAGGAAACAAAGAAAGTTCAAGTCCTTTGTGACTGGCAGTCAAATAGGTTGGGTTATGATAAGTACCTGGGACACTCATTATTTTCACTTGGACTGTTTAAAATGTTTTTAATCAGCTCTCTTATTGTGAAGGGTGTAGCCGGGTGAACAGCTGACTCAGAGTCAGCATGTTACACAGCAAGGCGTGGCAGATGCTGCTTACCCTCTGAATCTATTTGCTAGCAGAGCCAAGGCATGATTAACTGATGCCTTTAAAAGCAACAGGCTCCAAAGGTGTTATCACTCAACCTTAGACAACTTCCTCAGTACACAAGTATCACTGTGCTCTGAGAGACTGTTCTGTAACTCACAGGGACATGTCATGGTGAGCAGAATAAGTTAAGTGCTGTTAACATAAATAAGAAAACAAATCAGTGTAAGTTTTCTCCTGAGTTTGTTCGTAGGGTTTTCCTTAGAGGACCCCCCCTCTTGCTCCAATCTCTAGTTCTCTCCACCTCACAGAGATGCTCCAGCGATCTTATACCTGGGACAGAGATAACGGGACCCACTTTCCAGCATGATTCAGCACAAATAACTGCAGCTTCATGCTGGGCTCTAGCACCTGACAATCTGTCATATTCACCAGAGAAGCCAACAGTATTTTTAGGGCTCAAGTATAAGGCTGGTATATGGATAACAGAATATCCAGTTACAAAAGCTTGAATTAAAAATAATATTTAGGAACATTTAAAGGGGTTTGTCAGGGATATATGCCCTCAAGCTTTAGGGGGGCTAGGAAGAAACTTTCTCTGTGGGCACATTAATAAATAACTGCCATCTGCAGGATTTCTTACACCTTCCTGAAGACGACTGGACTAGATGGACCACTGGTCTGATCCAACAGTGCAATTCCTACATGCCTTTATTTAAACTGCTGCATCCATTCATGCCTCATGTACTTTCAGAATGTAATTCACTATTAGTTAAATAATATGCCATCAAAGGGAACTCTGAAAAAGAGTTCATCATCATCTCTAAAAAGCCTGTTGACCTGACTGAATGTCAGGGTATGGATGTGAAGCACAAAGAACTAACCACAAAACAAAACAGCCATGCTGTCAGTAAATTAATCATTTAACACCTTTTCTTGCTAGAGTGCAGAGCTGACCATTGCTACACAGCACAAACAGTCACACAGGTTAAAGTCTAGTCCTGTGGATCCTCACACTCTCTTTTGCCACACCATAAGAGTTTAAACATCTTCATGATGCAATCAACCAGCATCACACAAAGTTCTACCATCAACACCCTATTCATCTGACTGAAGATTGAAAGATAAATCAACATAATATATAATAATCCCCGATGTCAGGATAGTAGTATACAATTTAGAGAAGTTTAGCAAGATAGACAGACAAACTCAGCCAAGGTGGAAGCAGGCAAGGATGCAAGTGGAGCAAGACAGTGAAGCCAACTGGATTGCAAGAAGGCTGATTTTGCCCCAGGAAACGGAAAGGTGTGTGTTTAAAAACACACCACTGAAAACTATGATCGGGATATGCTCAGTGGCATTTCCTGAAAAAAGTCTATGGTTTCCCAAAGATCAGAGAAGCTAAATACTATTTTAAGAAAAATGAATCTGTATTTACTTTTAGTGAGTAAACAAATTTCTGCGGCTGCTTTATCTTCTCCTTTATTGTAAATGGGCAGCTCTACAAGTAACTAGAGATAGGAATGCTGACTTGATGAACATTTCTGTTCTGTCCTCTCAGCAGTCTCTTTTTTTAAATCATGCAGGTTTTCATTCTAGCAAGCAACTGCATTAGCATTTCATAGCCTTATTCAAGTGTGTAAAAGATAGTAGCTTTATTAGTACTATTAATTTCACATATTTGTTCCTGCAAAAGATTCACTCTTGGGTAAGGCAAGCAGTGATTCCTGCAGCTAGAGACATAAGCAACACTCAAGAGTTTTCCATCCCCATTTTTCTCAGACTGAATTTTTATCCTTTCCATTTTTCTCATTTCTTCTTACCTCCAGCTGGTGCTACCATAGAAGACATTTTCCCTTCCAATAGGAAGAGACAGAAAGTCAGTGCTAGTCTACAAATGGGCTGGTGTCCCATCATCTTCCCTAGCATAGTGAACTCATGCCTTGAGCAACGGATGTTGCCAGCAATGCAACTTCATAAATGCCACAAAAGTTCCTTCTGAAAACTGACTTCCTACATCACCTTAAGCATGTCAGTTAATTTACTATCGGGATTAGGAACACCAGCAGAAAATAACAAAATGATACTCATCCTGGAAAAATGTAAAGTCTAGGGCAAAATAATCTGGAACAGTTTTGGTAAGAGACAGAAAAAGGAGTTACTGGGCATGAATACTTAGCATATGTACTGCTACCTGGAAAGAACGAAAGAAAAAGAAAGAAAGAGTCTTTGTATGTTGGGATGGTCAACTGACTTACAGCACCCAAAAAAAGGATTATCAAAACTAACTTCCAAATAATTACAATGAAATTATAATATCACTTCTATAGCATCTCTTAGCAGAGGATATCAAAGCTATTTGCAAACATCAATTAATTAAACCTCATACTCCTGAGAGTTAGGCAAAATTTAGCTCACTAACTTATTTAGATAATACAGTGATGCACACTACAGAAAAATCTAAGTACTACTATATTATTATTGAAGTCTCTGGGTGCTAATGTTAAATAATTAATATTAATTGCAGACTTGTCCACTGTCATTCCTAGATCTGCTTCAGCATGCTTCTTCCCTAGTTTCTGTCTCCTACCAAAACTGTTCCAGATTATTTTGCCCTCGAGTGACCTCCATTTTTTTTCCAGGATGAGTATCGTTTTGTTATTTTCTGATGATGTTCCTAATCCCTCTAGTAAATCAATTGACATGCTCAAGGTGATATAGGAAGTCAGTTTTCAAAAATCGGAGATGGAATCCAGAATTTGTGTTTTCTAGTTCTGTGCTCCATCCACTGCACCTTTTTTTTTTTTTAAACTCAACTCTAAAAACCACTCAATTTTGTCCACCTTTGGGGTTCTTAAACATACACATGAGAATTGTGAATTAGGGAGGAGTAACTAATTGTGTCCTAATTATGTGTCTGCTTATCTTGAGCATTTAAATGTCCAAACTGTTTCTGTCACAGATAGGGAGAGCTGAGATCAGTCCTGCAAAGCTTCATGTGAGGAAGTACCCATCACTTTAAAGGTAGCTCTTCATTTGGCAGGCTTGCAGAATCAGTGTCTAAATCTTCATATGTCTGGACTGCTTCTTTTCCAATTGTGCTGGGTTTTTTTACATGTTTAGTAACAGCTATTTGGTTTTTGTTGTATGTTTTGGAGATGTGAGCAGAATTGATTGCTCTATAACGACACAACTGGGGAAAAGAATAGTAGGAATTTTAAATATAATTCAAATCTTCATGAAGAATCCCTTTTGAGATGTGAAGAAACCACTTGTCGTCTAAACTACACAGTCTTTTGTTTAATACTCATTGGAATTCTGAGATAGTACAGCCACTAGAGGGCTACCGTATTTTGCTATTAATAAAGAAGTATATTGAGAATGATGCAAAACATGAGCTGTCAAGTTCAAACACAGTGCATGTCCTAGTTCAGACCCAGCTCCTTAGTCAGGAAATTAGTCTGAATGCTATTTCACTCCACTTGCATACAGGCTGAGTATCTGGCTTCTATGCAGTGGAGAGCAGAGTAGTTGGGAAAGTGTCATTTAACCACCTGCGTGCCACAGGGCACATAAGCAAGGCAGTGGTTTAGTACTTCTTCCATATTTCCCAGTCTCTGGGGTGGAATAATGACCACAGTTCCTGAAAGCTAGGGTTTGTACCACTGGAGCCACATAAATGTGGGTTTTCAGCCTCTCTCCTGGCCCATCTCCACAGTGGCTTTCTACACCAGGTTACACAGGACCAGCATGGAGACCCTTTCCGTGGCATGCAGGTAGAGAGCAGGCAAGGCCCAGACAGCAGACCTCAGGAACAGCCTGTCTGAGGGGCTCCAGTGGGCTCATGCAGGAGGGTATTGTGATCTTGTATGGAGAACATTTCCTGATGAAGGTATTAAGCACTGAAAGTACAGAGAGAAAATAGATATGAATAATCTTTAACCAAAATAACGTCCCCAGCATAAAACTGAACATGTCTCAGCAGTAAGGTAAACACACTCGCAAAATTCATCCTTAATGTAAGCACATGGAAATTAATGTAGCTACACATCACATACACTTGGTCTTTTATCAGCTAGGTTAGATTGTTTGCTTCACTTGCTGTTATTTAAAGTAACTATCAGCTAGAGGACAAAAGACCTGATCCAAAGCCCACTGAAGTCAATGGCAGTTTTTCCATTAACTTCAAGAGTTTTTGGACCAGGTTCTAAATCCCACTAATAATGAGGGAAATTTAAGAGTATTTTATTAGCTACCAGATATATTTTCACTGCATTTGTTGAAAAATGTGGAAGCTATCAAGGACAACTCAGAAAAACAATAATCTAGGAATTAAAATTCTGAGATTCTTCCTAAATTTAAGCTGAGATCTATTTACATGTTAAGGGTAAAGCTGATAAGACCTGACTGATTATTGACCTGATTCTGTGATCATGTCCATTTTCCACTGGCGTAACTCCACTGACTTAAACACTTCACACCAGGGAGACTGAGAGGAGACTCAGGCCCTTGTGTTTGCTTTATTCATCCAGAAATTGGAAAGAACAATAATTTCCCAACAATTTAGCTGTAAGATGCTCAACAAATGGCATCCCTACCAAAATACCGTTCCCCTTTGTATGCAGATGGGGATAACATTTTAAAGGCACATGAGCAATTTAGGAGGCTAAGTCCTATTTTCAAAGTGATTTATGCACTTAGGAGTCTAACTTTCATTGACTTTCAATGACACTTAGGCTCTTAAGTCTCTTTGGACAATGGGACTTAGGAGCTTTTGAATATTTTACCTTAGGTCTAAATAGAAACACAGAAATTACCAGAAAGAACACGTTACCTGACCCCACTACAAGATCTGCAAGTCCACGACTGTCCCCAACTCCACTACTCTAGCTCTGAAATGTCTGATTCATCAGCACTGCTCTGAGCACTGAGATGTGCATGGCATGTTTGCCCGAGGCCCTCCCATCTTGTGCCTGCGACATGCCCAAACTGAGCAGGAAAGGCAGAATCTTACTGTCTCTGTGTTTCAGGTATTTCTACTTAACTATCTTTTAACCAGCATCTGTATGGTTCTATGATGATAGTCAAACATAATTATTTTCTATCCAGAGTTCTGCCTGTTGATGAAATCAGAAACAAGTTATGCAATGTAAAATTGAGCAACGTCATACCCAGAAATAGACAACCAATAAGCCGAACACAATGATGCCAGTGTAACATTGGTACTAATTACAGACAGACAGTAGCAGAGCTGAAGGGCTAGAATGTGTAGCAAAAAGCAGATTTCTGGAGTGAGCCAGGAACAGGACGTACTTGTAAAGCTAATACTTTGTGGGATGCCACTATGAAGACGGTTTCACCATCTCGCTCTCCTACTCAGAGACAAGGAGAGAGCCTCTTAAAATCATTAGTGAAATTGTGGCATATCATTATTTGAAAAGCTCTTCACAGCAGCATTCGTGTTGAAGTACCTACTACAGAAGCTGTATTCATAGCTTCCATAGCTCGTCAAGCCCTCAGAGATTATACCACAGTGTTAGACCCCCAGTTAAACAAGGGTTGGATGTGCTGCACTGGAGCCATGGTCGAAAAGCTCTCAGGAAATCCTCTTCTCCTGTCCACATTTGGCGTCATGTTTCCACTGCCGCTGGGAGCCCCTAGCTGACTCTTTCTTTGTGCACTGTCTCCCGGCTGCCTCTCTCCCATGCCCTGTTTGTCTCCTACTGGGGCAGAGCTTCAGCTGGTACAAGTCATCATAGCTCCACTGGCTTCAATGGGGCTATGTCATTTACAATTGGTGCAGAGTATGGGAGCCAGCAAGCAAAGAGCAAAAGTCTGCAGGTACCCTCCTTGCCACTAAATCACCTCAAAGAGGGGAGCACAAGAGATACAGGAAGAGCCCAGGGGTGAAAGGAGAACTGTGAGGAGGGCAACAGAATAGAAACAGGAGACAGTGACAGGAGATGATGAAAGCAGAGAAAAACAGGAGTAGGGAAAGGAAAAAGGAAGGCACAAGGCAGGGGACTAAACCACACAAACAAAAGCAGAAGGGCAGCAAGGGTTGCCACCTGCCCAGGTTTTCTCAGGATTGTCCAGTTTCTGAGGGAACTGTCCTGGGAAACCTGTAAGGACAGTGGCAGCGTCAGGTTTTTTGCCGCCATAGGTGGCAAAGCCGAAATGCCGCTAAAATGCCGCTGAGGAGGGGAGGAGCGCCTCCCCAATTAAGGACAGTGCACTGCTGCCCCGAGGCAGTTTGCCGGCCCTGGGAGGAGGAGCAGCTGCCAAAATACACCAACAGCCAAAGCGGCGAAGCAGGTATGACTGCCGAAATGCCACCGAGGGGAGGAGCGCTGCCCCAATTAGAGGTGGCGCGCCCCCTCCCCATGGTTTGCTGGCCCTGGGAGAAGCTTCCGCCGAAATGCTGCTGAGGGCAGCAAAATGCTGCTCCACAAACTAAGTCACCTCGTGCTTGCTCCGGCCCTATGTAAGGATGCGCCGTACACACTGCCAAATGTCCAGTGTTCTGGGCTCAGCATCTTCCAGGATAGCCTGGGGTTTCGTACCTCAGAGGCGGCAACCCTAAAGGATGGATATGGAACCACTGGGGCTTTGACAGCAGAGCATGTGGTGGGTTTGAGGGAAAGTCAAGAGATGAAAGATCAGCTTTGCTGATGACTTGAAAGTAAACATTTACGCCTAGACTATACTTGGCTACTCCCTGGTCTTGCATGGGGGAAGGCACAAGGAGCTGCCCAGCAGATGGCCACAGTCTCTGCCCACGCTGGTGCACATATTCTATGCTCCCTCTCCACCCTCAGCTGGTTGGGAAGCAGCAAGGTAGTGCCCCAACCCCCACACACTGGCTGCCCATGCAGAGGGCTATACGCAGTACCTCTTTTGGCTCCAGAGAAAACACCCTCCAACAGGCACACGCTATTTACTCACTTGTCATCTGACTAGCTGCAGCCTCCCCCATCTCCCATGTCAATTGCTTGTCCTGAACAGGAGTAATCTGTGTGCTTAATATGGGGTGTGCATGCATCAGTATGTGGGTTATGCCCGTGTCCTAAAACTGCTCTGGAATGCCCCTTTGTGGTTCAGGTTTGTGGGGAGCCTGCAGAGCACTTTCCTCTGGGTTCGGAAAAGAGCCACGACCAGCACAAAACTGCGCCTTCAATTTCCACATCCCCATCCAGTGCCTGTGGCTTCACAGCGTGGGGCTAATGTGCAGCTCAGAAACTGACCCCTGGGTTCCGTCTCCTGTGCGGGCGCACACACACACTTAATATTTCCCAGGAAAGCAAGTTTTTGCCAGACACTGCGGGGTATAGCAAAATGGGCTGCATTAGTCAAAATGACTGAACCATTCGTCTGAATAAAGGAAATAGCATCGCTGTGTGTTATTTACCCAACAACATTTTAGCAATGCTCAAGTAGTTATTTCCTAATGTCTCTATTGACCAAAATCCAGCACTTCCTAAAGATCTAATCCTGTTATAAGATGCCAGTTTTTCTAACCAGAGAAAGTGATTGGGTACAATTAGAACTACTCATTAATATTCAAAAATAGATAAATAATGAATAAATGCCAGTCTCCCCCCTTCTCCCACTAAAGCTTGAACAATGCCTGCTGGTTCTCTCTGCATCCTACCCAACATGCCCTTTTCCCCAGCATATGAAAGAACTACAGTGTGTCTAAACTAACATGTTTGAATTCCGCCTGCAGTGGAATATTGCTGCTCTGAGGGCTCAGAGACAGACAGCAATGAATGACATCCTTTTACTAAGAACATTTTTCTTACAGAAAGTCTTATTTTTGGACTTTCAATGGTCAGGCACAATCTCCATTTTGGACTCAGTCCTGCAAATCCTGCCTCTTGGCAGGGGGTTAGACTAGATGACCCTTGTGGTATCTTCTAGCCCTATGTTCTATGATTCCAAATGCTTGTCAACTTGTTGCATCTGATGAAGTGGGTATTCACCCACAAAAGCTTATGCTTCTATACGTTTGTTAGTCTATAAGGTGCCACAGGACACTTTGTCACTTTTGCAGACCCAGACTAACACCACTCTGATACTTGTCAACCTGTGTTACTGTACTCACATGAGTAGTCCCCCTGTGTTCCATGAGATTAGCCATGCAAGCAGAATTACTCACATGTTTATAAGATATGCCTACTCACTGAGTCACTTTGTCCCTGTCTGGTATTAGAGATTTATGAGCCTGCTACAGCCATGGGTAAGAAAGCTGCATCCTGTAGCTCAGGCATTAAGATCCAGAAGTCCCAGGGCCAAGTTGGTTGGTGTCACCTTACGTATTTTCAGAATTTGTCTTTTGAGCACACTATCAGTAGTTAATACATAAAATGTATTTTAAAAATGAAAAATCAGCCACACCGATTGTCATTGAAAGATGTGAAGAAATGTTACATTGAGCATGTTTGTTTTCTGACCAGGAAGAACATAAGAATGGCCAGACCGGGTCAGACCAAATGGTCCATCTAGCCCAGTATCCTGTCTTCCAACTGTGGCCAATGCCAAGTGCCCCAGAGGGAATGAACAGAACAGGCAATCACCAACTGATACATCCCCTGTCGTCCAGTCCCAGCACCTAGCAGTCAGAGGCTAGGGACTGTATCCCTGACCATTTTGCCTAATAGCCATTGATGGACCTATCCTCTATCAACCTATCTAATTCTTTTTTTGAACCCACTTACAGTATTGGCCTTCACAATGTCCCCTGGCAATCAGTTTCAAAGGTTGCCAGTGCACTATGTGAAAAAATACTTCCTTTTGTTTGTTTTAAACGTGATGTCTATTAATTTAATTGGGTGACCCCTGGTTCTTGTGTTATGAGAAGGAGTGAATAACACTTCCTGATCTACTTTCTCCACACCAGTAACAGTTGTATAGACCAGGGATTGGCAACCCTGGCACGCAGCCCCCCAGGGTAAGCACCCTTGTGGGGCCCAGCCGGTTTGTTTACCTACTGCGTCTGCAGATTCGGCCAATCGTGGCTCCCACTGGCCGCGGTTTGCCACTCCGGTCCAATGGGGGCTTCGGGAAGTGGCACAGCCCCCCTTGGACTGGAATGGCAAATGCGGCCAGTGGGAGCCGCGACCAGCTGAACCTGCGGACGCAGCAGGTAAACAAACTGGCCGGGCCCGCCAAGGGTGCTTACCCTGGGGGGGCCGCATGCCAAGTTTGCCAATCCCTGGTATAGACCTCTATCTCTAGAAAATTAAATGGGTTTCATGTGTGAAATTCTGGCCTCACTGAAGTCAGTGGGAGTTCAGCCATTGACTTCAAAGGGACCAGGATTTCACCCCACATGTGTAGCTGAAAGCAAGACTTAGCCCACAAAAAAGTTGGGGCTATTTCATTCCCTTGATCCTAACCATTCTCATTCCTGTATTTAGACATATAAAGTGAGCAAATCTAGCCTATAATGTGTTGCAAGACAAGAAATACAGAACACTGTTACACCCTTTTTACAATCACTTCTCAGCATGTAACTGCTCTTTTAAGAGGTCTCTGGAGCTCTCATTTAAACAGACACCATTCTGCTACATTGTAGGGCTGAAATGAGCAGAAACAATGGCAACAATAGTGGTAATAGTGGGATTTATTGAAGAGAAAATAAAAATCCTAATCTTCCTTTTTGTGGGGAAAACTATGCTAGATAAAAAATAATTCATGACTTTTCTTTAATTGGAGACAGATTCTTTGGCACATCCTGCTCTCAATCCACACAATGAATTTCCCACTGAAATTATTTTCTGGAAATTTGAGCAGAATCACATCTGGCAGAATAAGAACTCTGATTTATGGAAAGTGGATGTCATGACACTGCTCCTTCTCATTCCATATTTTGTAGCTCAAAGAATCACATGATCTTTTATTAACACAATCAGAGCTGGTTTGTGCAGGAAGGCAGAGGGTTGATGCACCAGTAAATGTACATGGTAATCCCTAACATCAGCTAACCCATATCAGCGAACTTATTCACTTCAATTAATAAATGCCTTATTCCTATGTCTTTGCAGTGATGAAGGACATTAACTGAATATGAATAGACAAAGTATCAGGGACCATCAGGAAGAAAAGTGGCAGTGCTCTGTTAAAATACTGGTTTATTTAGTAAGCAGGGAAATCATTTCCAAGCTATTCAGAGAAACATCTGTCTAGAAAAGCTTACTGAGATCTGTATACCAATATATCCCTGGTCAAACTTGCTGTTCTATTGAAGAAGGACCCTTTGAAAGAGAATCTCATCATCAGAAGGTCTGATATCTCCTCAGCTAGATGAAAGATGTAACAGCTAGCAGGGATACATGTAATTTTGTGGAAGTGGATGACAACTTTCCAACAGTGAAGCATGAAAACTTAATGGGAGAGGGAGGGACACAGGGCATTGGAAGGACAAAGCAGAATGGGGCAGGAGTTGGGAGAGGAGGAATTAGCACTTAGGTAGCACTCTCAACCTATCTCAAAGTATTTTACAAAATGATGAGTATGTATCATCATGCCAAATGTACACAGGGGGAAATCAAGGTAGAGAGAAGCACTTTACCCAAGGCCATCCAGAAAGTCTGTGGCAGAATCAAGATGAGGACCTAGACCTCCAGATCGTTAGGCCTTTGCTTCAGCCACAAAGCCGTCTCCTGCTAATACTTAAACAAATTACATCACAAATCAAAAGCAAAGTGGCAGAATTCACTTGTATGATACAGACAATTTAATATTGACCCTACATCTAATGTGCACTTTTGTCTTGACCTAAAACTTTGTCCCATTAGCTGCAGCAGTGGGTGTTTGCGCGATATTAACACCAAAAATCCCCAGGCATCTAATTCTTTTGCCTGACACTCCCACAGCAAGATAATACAAATAGCACAGCAGGGCCTTTAGGAGTCAATGCAAAGAGAACTTCTACACTAATAGGGGATATCTTCAGCAACTTGCTACCTTTGTAGAGGCTGACAGCATTGAAATCTCTCCCTTTTACTATTGCCACTTCATAGCTTTTGTAGTAAGTTCGAGGGTCTGTGGCTCATTCTATTTACACCTGTGTTTCTCTTGGACTGTATCTAAACCTGCCATAGATATTGGGATATTTGGATCAGGATGTGAAATCCCTAGCTAGCTATCTTACTTGCTTGAAGCAGTTGGAAAAGATCAGTGCAGACTGTGTAGACACTTGTAAACTATCTGGGCTTCTAGCTATTTTGTTTGATTTTTTTCTTTGTATTATTATAAATTACTTCAGTTTTATATTGCTGCAAAATGATGTAGTAATGGATGGCACCACCTTTTGGTGAAAATGCAGAAAGGGTCAGCGTGCTTGCTAATTTGCAGATCCACAAATAAAGCGTATAACTGAGAAAATAATAGCAATTGATTATTTTTATTTGTATTGCATTAGCTCCGAGGTGTTCCAGTCACACTTGTGTTGGGTGCTGTATAAACTTGGATCAAAACTGCAAATCTTCCAATTTTAATTGTTTTCAGATACATCATTTTATATCTGGAATACCTAGCTATGCTAGGGTGGATTTTTCCATATTTATGTTAACATTACTGACAATTGCAAGTAAACAGTAATCTCTGCCTGTGGCACATAATAATCAATTAAGTCTACTGTAGGCTGTACTACTTTGGTCAACTTTTGGTTGTTGGGTTTACTGTGCAGGTGTTGGTGGCCTGTGATATACAGGAGGCCAGGCAGATGATCTGGTGGTCCATTCTGGCCATAAACGCTGACTAATATGTAGGTCAGTCAGCTTGGTAGTAATTTATCTCTCTCCCCCATAACACTGTTGAAGGCTCTCAATAGAGCCAAAGGGTTAGGCTGATCAGATAGCAAGTATGAAAAATCGGGACAAGAGGTGTGGGGGATGGGAATAATAGGCACACGTATAAGACAAAACCGCAAATATTGGGACTGTCCCTATATAATTGGGACATGTGGTCATCCTACTGGGGGTGCATGTACATGGAAGGGAAAGATGCGCACAGTTGCCCCCAGCGAGCAGTGGTAACTGATGAAAGGCCTCAGGCTAAATTAAGTTTTATGTGGCCTTCCCCTGTGAGAACCTCTGTACACGTTTATCGGAGACAGCAATGGGTGGGGAAAACTCTGCCACTGGTGCTACAATAGTGTTGCCCTGTGAGGAAACTGAGGAACAAGGGCAGGGAGCTCTGAAGCTGTTGCAGAGGCACATGGTCTCCATGCAAAGACCTCTTGCAGATCTTGTGGGATACACAGAGTTTGATCACCAAATCATCTGCTTGTTTTATAGGGACAGGCACAATCTGGTGAAATCTTTGTGAAGGAAGGGTTAAGACAATGCATAATTATATATATATATATATATATATTTTGTGACGGAGTCAGACCAGAAGGATATAGGAGAGTGCTGGAAGGCAGGTATATTAGTCTCAGGATGTGCAGGTCCCTGTTCCCTGGATAGCCAAACAAAGGCTACTCCAGACCAATCAAGACACCTGGGGCCAATTAAGAACCTTCTAGAAAGGAGTAGAAACAGCTAGCCTAATTGGGACACCTGAAGCCAATCAGGGACTGGCTGAAACCAGATAAAAACCTCCCAGTTAGTCAGGTGGGCTGTGGGTGTCAGGAGCTGTGAGAGGAAGTTATGCCGTTGGTGAGATTGAGTGGTGGACAATATATATCATATAGAAGAAAGGAGGCCCTGAGGTAAGGGTGAAGTGGAGTTTGAAGAAGCGGGGACTGCTGTCGGGAAGTAGCCCAGGGAATTGTATTGTGTTTTGTGCCTAAAAGGTCAGCCATCTTAGCTGATACTATTAGGGTCCCTGGGCTGGAGTCCGGAGTAGAAGGTGGGCCCGGGCTCCCCCCTTTTCCATCTTCCATACTAGCCCGTGATGAAGGTAACTCACTAGGTGGTGACTCTTGCCAATTATACTGAGAAAGGGAGGTCACTCTGGGGCCTAGATGAGTTTCTGAGGCCCCTAAATCTGCCAGGAAGCGCAGGACCCACAAGTACAGACTTGGAGCTTTGTCACTATATTATATATATATACATATATATATATACATATATATATATATATATACATATGCATGCATGCTACAAGGTACGTCCAGGAGACAATCCAATGCCCTCAGAAATCACTGTGAAGTTTCTCCAAGGTTTCCAGTACAATATACAGGCATGTCACGTCTTATGCGAGGGTTCCGTTCCGTGGTTTCCGGGTAAAGCGGAAATCGCGTATAGCTGAAACCCCATTGACTTCAATGGCGGGTGAAATTGCCTGCCCTAAAGAAAGTTTTTATATTTTTAATTTTCCGTTTTTTTGTTTTTTTTTTTGGTTGACCGCGTAAAGCGGAAATCACGCATGTTAAATGCGCCTAAGACGTGACATGCCTGTAGTCCAGCTTTCAGCCTAGGGGGTGTACTTAAGAATAATGGATTAAACTGAGAAAATGAAAATCGAAGATGAATAACCAGGAATATTTCTAAGGGACAGGTTAATTAAACTGTGAAATAGTTTACTATAGCAACTGACGAAAGCTTCATTGCCTGGTTTACAATTAGACTGGAAAAGCACCATAGAAAATACCTCGGGGAAATATCATGAATCATCAGAGATAAACAATATGACCCAACAGAGTTTTTTTCCATCTCCCATTTACAGGATTCTATGATTTTCTTACTTTACCTCTTAGTTTCATAGATACCTATATTCCAAAGCCAGATTGGCTAGTCTGACCTCCTGCATAACACAGACCATAAGACTTCCCCAAACAATCCCTTTTCAATTCAAGCATATATTTTCAAAAGCATTCAATTTTGATTTAAAAACTGCCAGTGATGGGGAATCCACCACAACCCTGGGTAAATTGTTCCAGCGGGTAATCACTCTCACTGTTAGAAATGGACATCTTGTTTCCAGTCTGAATAGTCTAGCTTCAATTTCTAGCCACTGGCTTTTGTATAACTTTGTCTGATAGCTTGAAGAGCCCATTACCAAATATTGTATAGGTACTTAAAGGTGGTAATCAAGTTGTATCTTAACCTCTTCTTTGTTAAGCTGTTACTATGAGGCATATTTTAGAATCATTCAATCATTTTTGTGGATCTTCTCTGAACCCTCTACAATTTATCAATCTCCTTCTTGAACTGTGGACACTGGAATTGACACAATATTTCAGCAGTGACCACATCAGTGCGAAATAAAGAGGCAAAATACCTTCGCTGCTCCTACTTGAGATTCCCCTCGGATGCATCCAAGGATCACATTAGCACAACATAGTGCTAGGAACTCATTTTCATTTGATTATCCACCATGACCCCCAAATCTTTTTCAGAGTTACTTCTTCCTAGGACAGAGTCCCCCATCTTGTATGTCTGGCTGCTCCAAGATATATACATTCAGCCCTATTAAAATGCATTTTTCCCTGTGACCATCTTACCAAACCATACAAAGCACTCTATCACTGACCTGTCCTCTTCATAGAATCATAAAATATCAGGGTTGGAAGGGACCTCAAGCTGTCATCTAGTCCAACCCCCTGCTCAAGCAGGACCAACTAAATGATCCCAGCCAGGGCTTTGCCAAGCCTGACCTTAAAAACCTCTAAGGAAGGAGATTCCACCACCTCCCTAGGTAACCCATTCCAGTGCTTCACCACCCTCCTGGTGAAGAAGTTTTTCCTAATATCTAACCTAAAACTCACTCTCTGCAACTTGAGATCATTACTTCTTGTTCTGTCATCTACCACTGAGAACAGTCTAGATCCATCCTCTTTGAAACCTCTTTTCAGGTAGTTGAAAGCAGCTATCAAATCCCACCTCAGTCGTCTCTTCCGCAGACTAAACAATCCCAGTTCCCTCAGCCTCTCCTAAGTCATATGCTCCAGCCCCCAACTCATTTTTGTTGCCCTCTGCTGGACTCTCTTCAATTTTTCCACATCCTTCTTGCAGCATGGGGCTCAAAACTGGACACAGACTCCAGGTGAGGCTTCACCAATGCCGAATAGAGGGGAATAATCATGACCCTTGATCTGCTGGCAATGCCCCTACTTATACAATCCAAAATGACGTTAGTCTTCTTGGCAACAAGGGCACACTGTTGACTCATATCCAGCTTCTCGCCCACTCTAACCCCTAGATCCTATTCTGCAGAACTGCTGCCTAGCCATTCGGTCCCTAGTCTGTCACAGTGCGTGGGATTCTTTCATCCTAAGTGCAGGACTCTGCACTTGTCCTTGTTGAACCTCATCACATTTCTTTTAGCCCAATCCTTTAATTTGTCTAGGTCCCTCTGTATCCTATCCCCACCCTCCAGTGTATCTACCACTTCTCCCAGTTTAGCATCATCTGCAAACTTGCTGAGGGTGCAGTCCACGCCATCCTCCAGATCATTAATGAAGATATTGGACAAAATCAATCGCAGGACTGACCCTTGGGGCACTCTACTTGATACCGGCTGCCAACTGGGCATGGAACCATTAATCATTACCTGTTGAGCCCAACGATCTAATCAGCTTTCTATACACTTTATAGTCTACTCTTAATTATTTACCACTCGCACAATCTTTGTGTCAACTGCAAACTTTATGAATGATGATTTTACAGTCTCTTCTGGATTATTGATAAAATGTTACAAAGGACAGGGCCAACAACCAATCCCTGTAGTACCCCGCTAGAAACACATTCCCTCACACACACCCCGATGATTCTCTGGGTAGAGTTAAATTTTTAGACCTATTAGTTAGCCAGTTTTTAATCTATAATGTGTGTCACGTTAATTTTGTATCATTCTAGTTTTTGAATCAAAATGTCTTGAGGTACCAAGTCAAATGACTTACAGAAGTATATTATAACAACCCCGTTCAATATGTAATCTTGTCAAAAAAAGATATCAAGTGAGCTTGAACTGTTTTCCACAAACCCATGTTTAACTGTCTGGCCTATACAGTTATCTTTTAAAAAACTGAAGCACAATATATTGGCCTGATTCAAAGCCAGTTGAAGTCAATGGAAAGTCTCCCACTTCAAATGGGTTTCACATCAGACCTTATATTTGGAAAAAGCACAAACTCCAGATTCTGCCTCTATCTATTACTAGTGTTTTTCCTTTTTTGTCTAAAATTCCCAAAGATTTCTGCAGGCTTGGTGCTGAAAAGCTATCCACAATTTGTTCAGAAGATCTTTATTGACAAAGGAACACTAAATAATGTGTTAACAGCAGGACAATAATAGTCCTGGTTTTTCTGTAGCAAAGCAAAACAATACGTAAATACAACACTGGCCTGCTCAAAGACATCAAAACCTACCAGTGCGTAAAGATGCAATTAACATGGAGCTGAATCTGACCCAGGAACTATTCAAAAACAAAAGTTAACCAAATGTTGCTTGGGCATTCCACCACAGAATTGCCATGAAATAATGCAATCACACACTTTACCATCCCTAATTTGGCAAAATATCCAACAAGTTTCCTCAGATCTTGCATTTTATTATTTTCAGTTTTTAAGAAAACATGACTCAGTATTGATCCTCACGTAGATTAGGGTGTTGTGCCAAAGCTTGTAAGTGTCCAAAGTAACAAAAGTGAAACTCAGGCCATTATGTACAATTGATTATAAAAGCAAGCCAAAGCTGAAAACAGAACAGTACGAACTGCATTAAAAAAACTGGCTTCAAGGTTTTTGGAAAACAGGATTGGCGTAACAAGGAAAGAAAAAATTCTACAAATGGGAGGAAACTTTTATAGTTGAAATCACCAAAATGTGTTATGATTGGTTAATTTTAATGAGATGAGGTCACTCCCCCCTATTTGAATCATTTTTATCTGAGGAAGAGGGTCACTAAAAGAGCCAAGGTGCATGTTTAACCATCATGGCTGCTCCTCCCCACACTGTCTCTTGGGACCCTGTGATCCACCATGACATCACTGAGCCTTCATCATCCTGATATTGAAAGCTGACCTATCCAGAGTGAGCCAGAGAGAGGGAACCAAACCACACCCAATCTCAACTTCAGCTAAATCCTGGACTTCTAAACTGGAAATCGGAGATTCCTGCTGTCGTCATCTCCTAGAGTGACCACTTTTGGTTGGATGTATTCCTGGAGGTTTCATCACATGACACAATCTTTAACTCAATCTTTAATTCCTGGAGACTCCAGAACAACCCTGGAGGGGTGGAGACTCGACTCTCTCCTTAGTGTGTCATTTTCCTTCCCTGACTTATTTCTCCTCTGGGCTTGTCTACGTGGCACAGATTTGCAAAGTGCTGTAATGTGTTGTGCTTCAACTGTTCTAGGTCCACAGGAATGAGATTCTTTTTAGAGCATGCCAGCAGGGTCTACATGCGGCAGTTAGAGTATAGCACATTAGTGCACTTTACAAATCACACCTCTTTGGTGCGCTTTGCTGTGCTGTGCAGATAAGCCCGTTGTCCCAACTTCCTCTTTGTTGTCTTGGGTCTTAATAGGAGCCTGGCTTCAGTGGCCAAATCGTCTTCACCCTTTGCAGCATCACTGTGATGTTGCGATCAGAATCCAAGCTAAAAGTGATGCCTTAACACAGCCTGTGACCAGAAAAAGTTTGCCAGATCTCAGAGAGAGGCTGATGTGCTATGCCTCCAGTTTTGTAGCAGTGACGCTGCAACTGAGAATGAGCATCAGCGACAGGAGCTGCATGCTCAGTCTTTGCTATCCTCTTCTTTTTCCTGCACTGCATGTACTGTTTTGTCTTTTAAAAACACCAGGATCAGTCTTCAATAACAACAGCTCAAAACCATCTAAACCGAGGGGGGCAATCTGAGGCTCCAAAGCCACATGCGGCTTTTCAGAAGTTAATATGCAGCTCCTTGTATAGGCACCAGGGCTGGAACTACAGGTCCCAACGTTCCAATGTGCCAGGAGGTGTTCACTGCCCAATCCCTGGCTCTGCCACAGGTCCTGCCCCTCTCTCCTCTCAACTCCCAAGCCTCCTGCATGCCACGAAACAGCTGAGTGGGAGGTGCAGGGAGGGTTATCAGTGGGTGGGAGGTGCTGTGAACAGGGGGATAGGGGAGCTGATGTGGGGGCTGCTTTCGTATTACTGTGGTTCTTTAGCAATGTTCTTTGGTAAATTCTGGCTCTTCTCAGGCTCAGGTAGGCCACCCCCGATCTAAACCAACTTTCACCTCTTTCCTAAAACGACAGTTAATACCTGCTAAATACTGTCATACTATTTCCCCCCTTATACAAGACTCTATCCACTAAAGGGGAAAGCAATAAGGGATTGTATTAATATCTTATTTTTTCTTGGGCTCAAGATGGCTCCTTACGGTAAAATACTGGTTTGAGCCAGACATAAAGGTTATACATATGTATCACTAGTCCACCAGTTGTGATCAATCACACCCTATCATAATTCATAGATTTTTAAGGTCAGAATAATCCATTGCAAGCAACCAGTCTAATCTCCTGCATAACATAGGCTGGAGAATTCACCTAGAAATTCTTGCAGTGAAGGGAATTATTGAACTCAGTAACTTATGGCTAAACTAAATCACTGGCTTGATTCTTGTTTACACTAAGCTCATCTACATCAATTTGAGAGTTCCTTCAAATTGCCAGAGAGATGTAAAGAAAGGGGCCTTGGTGTAAATGAGAATCAGACCCTCCTGTCTTTTAGAAAAGAATAGCACGCCTTGCATTGATTTTTAACCCTTTCGTTTTTTAAATGGAGGTCACTAAGCTTAGTATAATTCTTTGGTGTGCATAAATTGAGACAAGGATGAAACTCCCAAACCTGTGACCTAAATCACAATTTGAATCTTAATCCTCAGAAGCAAAAGCCTAAGTGCTAATCCATTGAACTCTTAACCCCCAGGACTGATCTCAAGCACCCTATTGTTTTTAAACTCAAGCTTCCAAACTGCTGAGCTCCTACGCTCTTCCAGTGTTGGAGAGAAACTGGATTACCACTGATGTAAATGTTACAGTCTCACTATTTCCAATAGGAATTGCTTTACAAAGCATGGTAGGAAGTGATGGGCAAATTAGGCTGATAATTTAATTAAAACACGTGAAACAAAAGTTCAGTATCCAACCACAAATCAGGGCAACCTCTCTACAATTTTTATTGCCTCCTCTTCACTTGCATATTTTTAAAGCACAGGCTGCAGGAATTTATCATCCCTTACTGCAGGTTCAAGGTCTCATTCCTAAATCACTCCTGTTAAGAAAACCAATGAAGAATGTGAAGAATTGAAACCCTTTAGTAATCTTGCCCCCTGGGAGGGTGTCCATTTATCCCCCCTCATGTGGTTCCTCATGAGCAACTTTCTCATCAATTCATAGATTTTTAAGGCCAAAAAGGGTCATTGTGATAATCTAGTCTGACCTCCATAACACAGCCACATAATTTCACCCAGGCACAGTTCCCAGCAGTGCAAAGTACAATGAACATGAAGTACTGCTAAGCTCCCACTGAGCACTGAGTGTTGCTCGGATGCACACAGCAGGCCTGGCATGCTAGGAGAAAGCTGGACTTGGGCACAGAAAACAGATACTGTTAGTGTGAAATGAATTGCAATCATTTGCTCCCTTCCTAAACATGAATAAAAGCCTGAAGTAAGGAAGACTCTTTTAGTGCTTAAACAATACTACTGAGAGGCATAGGGCAAAGCAGCTCCACTGTGCACCATTGGGATTGCATACTACGAAGAGCATCTGGAAGAAAATGACCTGTGACTGCCTAGCGGGTGCTAGGTGGAACTAACATGCATCATTCCATGATGATGTGCAAGGGCTGCCCATCATCCAGGCAGCACACTGGGTCTGTCCCCCTTTTTCTGGGCTGGAATCAGGGGTGAAAGTGAGTCTGGTGACTTACCGGTACAAGTCTGGGGCCAGCTCTGGCCCCGAAAGGGGCGGGCCTCAGGCAGAAGGGGCGGGGCTTGGGATCAGAGCCAGCCCACCCTGCATGGTAAGTGTACCCTCTTCCTCTCCTCTCCTCCCCCCTCCGTAGCAGCGGCAGCCAGGTGCTCTGGGGGCTATTTAAAGGGCCAGGGGCTCCCCTGCCTCTACTGCCCAGAGCTCTTTAAATAGCTGCTGGAGGCAGCGGGGCTCTGACAGCTATTTAAAGGGCCCAGGGTGGTAGAAGCAGCATGAGCTCCAGCCCTTTAAATAGCTCCCAGAACCTCTCCCCCACTGCCCCAGAGCTCTGCGAGCTATTTAAAGGGCCTGGGGCTCCCCTGCAGGCCTCTACTGCTTCAGTCCTTTAAATAGCTGCAGAGCCCTGAGGAACCAGCAGCGGCGCTCCAGCAGCTATTTAAAGGACGGAGCGGCAGAGGCAGTAGGAGCCCCAGGCCCTTTAAATAGGCTCTGGAGCCCCACTGCCACTACGCAGGGCTCCAGCAGCAGGGCTCTGGTAGAAATTTAAAGGGCTTGGAGCTCCAGCCACTGCTGGGAGCCCCAGGCCCTTTAAATTGCAGCCTGTGGAAGCCGGGTGCCCCGATACATTGACCAGCTCTTGCTGGTACGCCGTACCAGGGCCTACCGGCTTACTTTCACCTCTGGCTGGTATCTTTATTTGGGCATGAAGCACTTCAGGGAAGTGGGCCTACATCTGCCTAATGAGCTTGATCCTGCAAGGTTCTAAGCACTCGGGATCCTGTACAGCAAAGCACTTAGGGCCAGATTTTTAAAAGTATTTAGGCACTTGCCCAGTGAAAGTTGAGCACCTACATACCTTTAAAAGCTCTTCTCCGCTCAAAGCAGACAGTGGTCCAGAGACATGTAGCATTTTCTAGGAGCGACTGCCTGCCTGTTGTATCTCCCTGATCCTGCAGAATCAGAAAGTGAGTCCCCCTTATTAGCAGTGGGTGTAAGATATATTACAAGATTGCTCATTCACTTCATGTGTAGCTATTTTTAAAACAAGGAAACACCTAACAGCTTGTTATTTTATGGGATCTGAGCTTCTCCCAAAGTCTTTTGATAGAAGAATACAGCATGGTACGGGTTTTCATTTTGTGCAGTGATGTTACAGAGCTCCATTTGGAAGCAGACCACAACAGCAAAATGCAGTATAATTTAGATGATATTTCAAAGGAAATGTGACCATACACTTTTTCTGTGCATGAGTACCAGGGTGGTCCTCCCAAGAGGTCCTGGACAATTCTGACCAACATGTATCCAGCTCAGAACTGATGTGCTACCTGTAAGTCAGGACTCCAGACGTAAGGATGGTTCAAACTGGACTGTGGGGCTAACACAGTGTCTTCAAACTGGGGTGCGCAAGCCCACCCCAGGGGGTGCATGAGACCCCGGCGTCACCACTGAGCCCACCTGGGAGACCGCCGAACTCCCAGAAGGACTATTTTAGTCCCACTGAAACACCACCATGGAAAGCGGAAGCTTCCACTTTCTGCGGCGGCATTTCGGTGGACCTACACCCCGGGGGCCGCAAGACATTCTCCTCCGCAGAAAGGGGCCGTGGGGGAAAAAGTTTGAAGACCCCTGGTCTAACTTGTCATTTCTTTTTGAAGCACTACCTTATCTTCTCTCTCCTTCACATGCATGTAGCCTATTCTCTCATCCCTTTTTCAGCCTATCATCCCTAGTAAGCAGCTCTCTTGAGTAAGAAGCCATTTTTAAGAAAACCATCTGAGTAGGTGTAAAACTACACAATGCTGCAGTGTGTGAATATAACAAACACTAAATTGGTAAGTGGTACTTCCTCATTCAGAGACAAAGATTAGCCAGTCAAAACGGATTATTCCTTTTTGCTTTAGTATAGGGATTTTGCCTGTACTCCATTCAAACTTTCTACGAGAAGCACCTGCTAAAGCATTACAGTGATGCTATACTGCATGTAGCCATGTGTTGTCAGATGTGAAATTCATTATTTAGTTACTACATTAAAATACAAAAACCTCACAGCAATAGAGAAATAAGATGTTGGAGTTCCCCACTGGCCCCGACTGTGAGGTGAGGGTAGGAGGACATACCATCCTCCCTGGGAAGGTTCATGGTGCCTGTCAACAAAAGGGGCTCCCGAGGGTCAATCTAACAAACTCTGGGATTAGCCAAACAGGTAACATGACATGCCTCATAAAAGGAAGTATGGGGAGGAAACTGGTTGTACAAACCCTATCACAAGCCCAGACATGTGTCTCCATTCTCATTGGCCCCATGTATTCACAATGTCTTCTGCACACTTAGCTACCTATCTTAGCTTCTCAGGTGGCACCCATTATCATAGTAGCAGAGCACCTTACAGTTTTTGTATTTAGCCTCACAATACCTGTATGAGGACAAACAGTAGTATTATCCCCATTTACAGATGGAAAACAGAGGCACAAAGAGAATAAGTGACTTGCCCCAGGTTACAGGAAGGTTGAGGCAAAGCAGAAAACTCACTCCAGATCTCCCAGGTTCCCATATCTAACAGCACTTAAACAGAACATATCTTTCTGTGAAGTGTAACCATTCATGTGTTCTATACTTCTAGTCTTCTCCTGATTTTTCTTCCATTTATCTCAGTCATTCTCTGTCATTTGGTCTCCTCAAATGTCCACAGAAATCACTCCAGCTGCCATTGCTTTAGGATGCTTTAAAAGAATCAATCTGTTTTGGACAACAACTCAGTGACATTAAAATGACTCGAGATAACTTGTTCTCTTTCGATTATCGTTCTTTTCTCTCAAACACACACATTTCTACCCTTATTACAGTGTTTTATTGCATTAGCAACTACTACTGTACCTTGAGCTATTTCTGAAACACAATTTAAAGAGGTCATTCAATCCAGGGATGTTTTAGTGCCTGGGAAATAAATCCCATTTTGTTTCCTCTTACAGTAATGTTTTAATTTTATTTTTAATGTATGCAAGACAAACAGAAAAATGAACAGTTACATGGGAATCAGAGCAGATCAAATATTATAGAAGGTAAAATGAAAAGAAAACAGTATTACAATTTAGAAGTATAGATAAATGCTTCAGCATATCTCAACCATCTCTAAAAAATTAGTCTCTTGATTTACCATTGAACTAAGGGCCAGGATATTTATTTATGCACCCAATCATTTATAGAAGCTCTTTTTGCTGGTGATGATCCAGTCTGTTTCAATAGGTTCAGAATTCATGAAGGTGTAATGTAAGTGTTGTTGCATAAATTTAGGATAAACCTTTTGCTCACCATAGACATTGTCTTCTGTACATTTAAGTCACTGCCAAATAGTTGGTCCCATTGGCCAATTCTTAAAATGTACAATAAAAGATTAAAGACAGAGTCAATTACTAACTTGGAATATATGAAATGGTGGATCAATGCCCAAAATTGGCAGCTCCAAAAACAACATTTTGAATGGGGGCTAGAGACACCTTAAATCTAGATTTGGATTTATTTTGTTCAAATCAGAAGGAAAATAGTGAAGCACCTACAGCACAAACCACTGCATTTGCTTGGAAGTGTTGCAAATATGGGCGTCAAAGAGGCATCCTTCAGTATTTTTTATCTTTTGTCCGCTTCAGAGATAAAATAGCTACAACTTCAGAAAACACTGACTTTGTTTATCATATGGAGACCGGATCATGTCATTTAGTGGTGATTATTACTGCCAAATTCTCTGTAGTGTGATACAAAATGAAATCTTTCCTATGTAATAATCACCTATCTTCTTGATTTCCTTATCTCATATACTATGTTTTAGTCTTGGTTTTGATGGTTTAATCCCTCTTCCTTTTTGTAGACGGTCAGATGAAGTACCCAGTCCCTGCCTCTGAATCACCTTTTCTGAACCTGGAGAGTATTTTCATAGCCTTTTGTTCAGAGCCAGTATTGAATTTTCAGACTAGTTGCAGCATACCTAGGTGCGTAGGGAAGCTGAAATTTTGGGGGGCCCTGGGTCTTAGTGTCCACCTTCCCACCTCTTCTTCTAATCTGACCCTTCCTGCAGGCTCTCACACAGCTGGCTGCTGCAGCCTGGTGAATCTTCCTCTGGAGGGGATCTACTAGTTAAAAGTGAAAAAGCCTTCCAGCCTGCCAGACCTATAGCACAAGTGTGAAACTGTTAAAGAGCCATTCAAGTGGTAATGAGGCCATTTAACAGGCATTTGCCAACCCTCAGATATATACTGTCAGTTTCTGAATTTACTGACAAAAACAGTTGTACATTACTGTAATATTTACTCAAAACATGCTAGTCTACTGGACCTTAGTTTAAAATTTGCTTTAAAGCATTTCATTAGTGTCGTGCTGAAGATTATAAAATCAAATCTCTAAAAAATTCTTGCATAGATTTTTAGATGCCCTTCTGGTTTGACCCAGTATGGCAATTCTTATGGCCCAGGCTCTGCCCAACAGCCTGTCCCTGGACCCAGCTTTCAGCACTGCCATTAGTGCAGTCCTCACTCTACATCTGGCTCTGACTCTTGTACCTCTTTTCAGTCCCCAGGTCTGACCCTCTAGAACCCAGAGCCTGATCTAGCAAACGTGAACCTCCTCTGCCAACAGTAAAACCTGATTATGTTTAACTGCTCTAATGACTTCAATGGAATATGCTTTTTAAAACAGAAGAAGGGAAACACGGGGGAATTGACAAGAACAGCAGTGAAGGTGATACATATTCAGCCAGACTCAGCCCCTCCCAATACCATGGTTGTTATAGACAAGGAGCAAAATAATAGATTAGAAGTCTAGCTGACCACTCAGGTAGTATTGGGTGGGCATCAAGATTTCCGAACGTGAGGATAATATAGATAAAATCCTGGCCCTACTGAAGTCAATGGGAGTTTTGCCACTGATTTAAATGTTGCCAAAATGTCATCCTCTGTGTGGGGATGTGGGTCGTTTAGCCAGGGGTGCTGGTAGAAATTTTGGGGGTACTGAGAGCCACTGAATCAAATTGTAAATCCTGTATGTAATGGAATCCACTCCAAGCCCAGGAGTGTGGCAGCACCCCCAGTAGCCCTAGTTCCAGCATCTATCCATATAGTTTTTGCACACGGTATTTCAGCGCCAGTATAAAAGTAAAGCCCTGGCGCACAAAGGAAAAAGGCTTTTCGAATAGCCTCTAATATTCAAAAGAATTAGATAACAAATGTAAAGGACCCACCTACTCTCTTTCTGCTGGAAGAACATTTTGTGTAATAAATCAGAGGAGCACTGCATTACTCTAAAGCTAAAAATGGACCGGAGTCAGGAGGAGGCAAGGGGCTCTGAATACAGATTTCAGAATTTCACTTGATCAGCTCAGCATTCGGTCTGATTCAAAGCTTCCTCATGAATGCTGCTATAAATGAGGAGGGAGAGGCTCGTGGGGTGATTACAGTCAAAGCTGGCTCTTATGCCTTTTTTCCTTTGACTTTACTTTTTTCACAGTTTGATCCTGGCTGAATAAGCATCTAGAGAAGATATTTACTGTCATCTTTTATGCTTTCCAAGGCCTCAGACAATTGGTAAGAGGGAACATAGAATAATAGAATATCAGGGTTGGAAGAGGCCTCAGGAGGTCATCTTCTCCAATTACCTGCTCAAAACAAGACCAATCCCCAATTAAATCATCCAACAGTTTTGACTCATATCCCTAAATAGCCCCCCGTCAACGACTGAGCTCTCAACCCTGGATTTAGCAGGCCAATGCTCCAAACACTGAACTATCCCTCTCCCAAGGGCTGTGGGAGAGAGGCTTGGCAGAATGGCTAGATGCAATATAATCTCCCTGCAATTTAGTGGAGTGAGATCAAGCAGCTTTCTTTTGGTGCTGGCTGCCTTGCATACAAAGCTTTTAAAAAGCACATCCCACTAGCCATAAAAAGGGCTCAGAAGTGTCACTGTCAGCACTCATAGCCTTTCTGCTTCAGGAATACACTCTTCATTAGGACTGTGTATTTGAAGCCTGCAGATATCTGTATAATGCCACAAACACTATTATTCACATAAACTTGGATAAAGCAACATAATTCAACATTTGCCATTGAAAAAGCCTGTGGAAAAATGTAAACACAAAAGGATCCATTTTGGGAACCAGAAGTCACAAGATTTTGCCTTGCAGTATTCTGGCCATCCAGGAAAGCAGCTTTGGTGCAATGGCCAGATCTTGTGTTACTTTGGTGTCACAAATGACTCTTGGAGACATTAAAAAGTCAGATTTGTTACATCATGGGAGCTAATAGAACAACAGATGTAGACTGAGTTTGTGGGGAACTGTGGCACTGCATGGGTTTTGGTCATGAGTTCTGGCAATTCCCAGTCCCACACAATTACCATAATCCATGTGATGGAGTAACACTTTACCAACATGAACATGGAGTGGGCTTTTAAATACAGCCTTATTTGTTACATTCCTGATTTTTAAGGTAGCTTGACATATTTAAATCTTTCACTTACCATACCTTGCATAACTCTCCCCTCCCCCTTCCCAGAAAATAGCAAAGCTCAGAATTGCTATCTGTCCTGTGAACTATATGGGGAAATCAAAAGGAGCTCTCTCAGTGAGAACATCTCTAAAATTATGAGTGCTTTTTTTAAAAAAAAAAAAAAGCTGATAATGAAATTAATAGACTCCATAGACTTTTAAGGCCAAAAGGGACCATTATGATCATGTAGTCTGATCTGCATATCACAGGTCAAAGAACCTCATGACAACTCTTTTCTTGGTTAATTAGTTTCATGTCTGCTAGGTGCCAACACTCAGTATTATTAATGAATACTCCAAAGTAAAAAACTGTCTGCCATTTTGCTTTAGAGCTGGGTTTTTCTCATCTTAAACAGGAAAAGTTGCATTACACAGTATACTTCTTCAGCTTACACAGTCAATAAGAAAATAAGCTCTAAAGCCCTCAATCCAGCAAGGTACTTAAGCATGTGAGTAATCTCATTGACCTCACTGGGGATACTCACGTGCTTAAAGTTAGGGACATTCACAAGTGCTTTGGTGAATCAGACCCCAAGGAAGGGCAGCCATGTTGTCTCCCTCTTCCTCTGCTTATGGCTGTGATAGTTGTACGTATGCAGACAGGTTTTCCCCCAACCCCCACAACTTCAGTAAGTTAGTTCTAATTAACAATCATTCTAATACTACTAAGGAACTGATTCCCTTTTTATTGACCACATCAACGACTTCTTGTGCCTCTTCCCCATTTTATAAAACCAGCTCTCAGAGACAAATGTATTAGCTATTGCATTGCATTAAAATTGTGCTAGTTATTGTGTTGGTCACAAATCGATCCCAAATTTTACCTTCAACACAAACCGCACCTACCAGCTAAAACGTAGCCAGTGGATTTTCTCTCACTGGTATCTTTAATCTTCCCTTTCCACCTCTTCCATTCTTCCTTCCTAGACTTCATTATAATTGAATATAACATTGACATTTTCTCAGCACTGTTTTCTGTCAGGTGCCCTAATGAGGTTTCTAAACAATGGTAATATCTTGACCGAAGAATAGCATTTCCTTTCTAGCTGGTTACCACTGTGCCACTTGCTTCAGGCCAAACAAAATTAACACTATACCATATAATCTACCTCTGGACGGACTAGTACAGCATCGGTTAACACTAATGCAAGGGGCTGGTGATGGAAACATCACACTCTGATTTTATTTATTTAGAATAAATAGAGTGTTTACCCATTTAGGCACACACAGTGTAATTTATAATATAAATTAGGGCTGTCAAGCAATTAAAAAAATGAATCGTGATTAACTGCACTGTTTAATAGAAAATCATTTATTTAAATATTTTTGGATGTTTTCTACTTTTTCCATTATATTGATTTCAATTACAACACAGAAAGTTTGCAGTGTTCACTTTATATTTTTAATTACAATATTTGCACTGTAAAAAAGAAATAGTATATTTCAATTCACCTAATACAAGTACTGTAGTGCAATCTCTTTATCATGAAAGTTAAACTTGCAAATTGAGCATTATGTACAAAAAATTACTGCATTCAAAAATAAAACAAACAAACAATGTAAAACTTTAGCGCCTACAAGTCCACTTAATCCTATTTCAGCCACTTGCTCAGACAAACAAGTTTGGTTACAATTTGCAGGAGATAATGCTGCCCACTTCTTATTTACAATGTCACCTGAAAGTGAGAACAGGCTTTAACATGGCACTGTTGTAGCTGGTATCACAAGATATTTACTTGCCAGATGATCTAAAGATTCATATGTCCCTTCACGCTTAAACCGTTATTCCAGTGGGCATGCATCTTCTGATGATGGGTTCTGTTTGATAACGATACAAAGCAGAGCAGACCAACGCACGTTCATTTTCATCATCTGAGTCAGATGCCACCAGGGATGGTTGATTTGGGGGGCAGGGGGGAGTGGTCTGGGTTCTGTAGTTTCCACATCTGAGTGTTGCTCTTTTTAAGACATCTGAAAGCATTCTCCATACCTCGTCCCTCTCAGATTTTGGAAGGCACTTCAGATTCTTTAACCTTGGGTTGATTGCTATATCTATCTGCAGAAATCTCACATTAATACTCTTTGCATTTTGTCAAATCTGCTGTGAAAGTATTCCTAAAATGAACATGCGCTGGGCCATCATCCAAGACTGCTATAACATGAAATATATGGCAGAATATGGGTAAAACAGAACAGGAGACATACGATTCTCCCCCAAGGAGTTCAGTCATAAATTTAACTAACAAGCATTATCAGCATGGAAGCATATCCTCTGGAATGGTGGCCGAAGCATAAAGGGGCATATGAATGTTTAGCATATCTGGCATGTAAATACCTTACAACTCTGGCTACAAATATGTCATGCGAACACCTGTTCTCACTTTCAGGTGACATGGTAAATAAGCAGTCAACACTACCTCCCATAAATGTAAACAAATTTGTTTGTCTTAGCGATTGTCTGAACAAGAAGTAGGACTGAGTGGACTTGTAGACTCAAAAGTTTTACATTGTTTTGTTTTTGAGTGCAGTTATGTAACAAAAAAAATCCAAATTTATACATTACACTTTCATGATAAAGAGATTGCATTACAGGACTTGTATGACGTGAAATGAAAAATACTATTTATCATTTTTACAGTGCAAATAATTGTAATCAAAAACAATAATGCCAAAATGAGCACTGTACACTTTGTATTCTGTGTTGTAATAGAAATCAATATATTTGAAAATTTAGAAAAACATCAAAAATATTTAATAAATTTCAATTGGTATTCTATTGTTTAACAGTGCAATTAATTGCAATTAATTTTTTAATTGCAGTTAATTTTTTAAAATTAATCGTGTGACTTAACTGCGATTAATTGACAACCCTAATACAAACATTGAAAAAATCCTTCCATTATGTACAGTCTTTCCTTCCATGGAAATGGAACAATTCCATCCCATATAACCAGACATTTTAGAACAGTCCTTCCTCTCTATTAACCATTCTTGTCATTCTTCCCGATTGGTAAATGCTCAGAAGAAAGAGAAGTGCTGCTGCATCCCTTGATGGACACTGGATTCTGGCTATCTTGGACCATGGGGGGAAGTGGGTTCCAAAGTCAAGGGGGGCTCATAGAGAATGCCCTGGATAGGAAGGATGCTCTAGAGCAGTGGTCGTCAAAGTGGGGTGCGTGAGACCACCCCCAGGGGTGCGAGAGAGGCCGGCGCCGCCACCAATCCTGTGCAGGAGACCGCCGAATTTGGCAGCAGTCTATTTTGGTACCACCAAAATGCCACCGCAGAAAGTGAAAGCTTTCTGTTCGGCGGCATTTCGGTGGACATACCCCGGGGGGCTGCAAGTGGACGCCGCTCTATGGAAGGGGGCCGTGGCTGAAAGAGATTGAGGACCGCTGCTCTAGAGCAGGGGTAGGCAACTGATGGCACAGGTGCCGAAGGCAGCACACGAGATGATTTCCAGTGGCACTCACACTGCCCTGGTCCTGGCCACCGGTCTAGGGGGGCTCTGCATTTTAATTTAATATGAAGCTTCTTAAACATTTTCAAAACCTTATTTACTTTATATACAACAACAGTTTATTTATATATTAAAGACTTATAGAAAGAGACCTTCTAAAAACATTAATGTATTACTGGCAAGTGAAACCTTACATTAGAGTGAATAAATGAAGACTCGGCACATCACTTCTGAAAGGTTGTCGACTTCTGCTCTAGAGGACAGGGCACTGAATTGTGATTCAAGAGACTTGGATTCAATTCCTAGCTCAGCCACAGGCTTCCTGTGTGAGCTAGGGCAGGTCATTTAATCGACCCTGTGCCTCAGTGCCCATCCGTAAAATGGAGATTGTTCTTCTCTACTCAAAGGGTCCTGTGAGGATAAAACACAATGATCCCATAACGTGGTGATAAGGGTGAGATAAGGTACCTAGACAGATAGCAGCTTCCTCTCACTTACATCAGTACCAAGTGCAGCCGTATCACATGGGGAGAGAAGTGATCTCCCTTGTTGGTCCTAAGCCACTTAGGGCTTTACAAGTGAAAATCAGCATCTTAAACGAATAAATGTAATAAATTGATACCTAACATTGTCAAGTCAGATTGGTGGAACAAGGGAGAACAGAGTATAGAGTGTGTGATGAGGTGGTATCCCTTTAAGAGCAGAGAAGTCTGTGAACCTTCTTAAAGTTAGAAAAGCAAAGAATTAGCAGAGGGAAGGTAGAATAGAGCAGGTTCCAGTGAAGGAAAAATTTGTGAAGACCCTAGTTTGGAGATACAGATTATTCCTAATTTTTCCCTCTATTAGGTGGTATTGGCTTCTCTGTGCTGTTGCTAACAGTAGATATGTGACCTTTTAACCCTTGAATCATGGCAGTTCTTAGGTTCCAAGTTCTGTAATCCAGGTGACTTTATGTCATACCTAGTCAGAGAAATGGAAATAATAAGATAACTGCTGCCTTACAGGATGTTGAATTCCCATGTCAGTCACACTCGTACAAATCAGTGACTAAAGTCTGACTTAAAAAAAACCATATCCATGACAATGTATTTTGTAACATGTCTTCTATTGAGGAAACATTCTGATTACATGCCTATTGTCTCTGCACTTCTCAAAAGTATCTTTCTGGCATCTGTCCTATTATTCTCCAAATATACTATTTTTCTGAGCCTAGGAACTTTTATTTTATTAAGCGATTGCTTAGTAATGCAAAATCTTCATAAACAATTCATGAAGTCTCCAAGCTATTGTAAGTACTGCCAGATTGCACAATAGATTGTGAGAGATTAAACAAGTTGTCTTAATGGCACTTTTGTAATCAATTTATTTCAGAGGCTTGGAAAAAAGAATAGAAGGCACTGCCATTTAACACAACACTAAAAAAAATAACATTTTGACTGACCCTGCTGACCCGGAAATTACCCTTATTGCTTCTGGCAAAGGTTCTCTCACTGGAAGTGGTTTACTTACAGCTAAACAATCCAATCAGTCAAAACAGGTCCACAAGACAAAAGCTAATTTAACCTGTCATTTTAACACATCAGTACTTCAATATTTTTATTACAATAGAGTCTAGAGATTCTAGCCAAGACTGAGTTCCATTATTCTAGACACTGTACAAATACATAGTAAGAGGCCAATATCACCAGCCAAAAGTATTAAAATAAATATGAATCAGGCCCCCAAAATTCATGAGACTGGCTTAAAAATCATGAGATTTTACATAAGGTTGCCCCCTTTTTGACCCAAGTGGCCAGTCTAAGTTTGGGGACCTGGGGATGTTCCAGGTGGAAGTAAAAATTGAAGTCTGGTGTTTTCTCTGATGAACTCTGTATGTTCCATGTAAATAAACAAAAGTCCTGCATCTCTGAACAACGGGGAAAAAAAGGAGCAGTTTCAAGCCTCTTTAGCCAATAGACCCGAAAGCTCTTTCTCTAGATTTTTCTAGGGTCACACTATGCTTACAGGCTACCACTTAATTTACTTGCTTTTTATCTTTGCCTCTCTTTTCGTTCTGCCTACATACACATCCCTCAGCAAAACTGTTCCACCCATCCAATCCAAAATTCCTAGGCAGATTCACAGATCATTTTTGTCTTAAGTACAGGGTTTGTTATTAATCCTGATCATTTTCTTAACTGAAAGATATGTCCAGCCACACCAGTTATCAAATAGTACCTCTGAGCATGATGATGGTAATAATGAATGTTGGGCTGTTTGGGGTTCTCTCTTTCTCTCCTGGTTTCTGAGCCTTTCTGGGTCACATTTTCAAGCTTTTTTCCTACAATCATGAGGGATAGAAATGTACTTATTTTAAAATGAAAAGCTAAGATTCTCACTTAAATCACAAGACTCTGGAAAACAGGGCTTAGAAAAAAAATACTGCAAGACTCATGACAATATATTGTAAGTTGGCAATACTGAAAGAGAGTCCCTCTGCTGAAGACCTGTGCAATCTAAATAGACAACGACAATAGGTGGGAAGAGACACAGAGGTACAGATGTCCTGATTCTGCAAACATCAATGTGCTTTACTACATGAGTAACTCCATTCATGTCAATAGGACTACTCATGGTAGTAAAATTATGCATGTGTGTGTTTGTCAGATCAAGACCAGAAAGATTAAATGACTTACACAAGGTCCGTAAGTATTTACATGGGGAACAAATATTTAATAATGGGCACATCAATCTAGCAGAGAAAGATATAACATGATCTAATGGCTGGAAGTAATAGCTAAACAAGTGGAGACTGGAAATAAGGCATACATTTTTAACAGGGAGAGTAATTAACCATTAGAACATTTACCAAGGGTCATGGTGGATTCTCCATCACTGACGAGTTTTAAATCATGATTGGATGTTTTTCTAAAAGACCTGCTCTAGGAGTTATTCTGGAAAAGATATATGGCCTGTGTTGCACCAGGGGTCAGACACATGGGAACAATGCTCCATTCTGGCCTTCAAATTTATGCATCTCTAAGATCACCCATCAGGTCTGTGGGAGAGGCAGGAACAGAACCCAGGGCTGTATGGTGCACTGCCTGAGACAACCGGATTGTGTTTTTCAGTATAAAAAGAGGTGACTCTTTCTACCCTCTCTCTCCACTCTTTTTTTTTTTTTTTTTTTTTTTTTAAAAAAGGACTGATCAAATGATGCTGTGAATTTACTCCAAGTTCTCTGGTGAGCTATTGCAATCCTAATGGCAACTTAAAAAAAATAAATAAATCACACAATGGCTAAAGAAATGTGTACTTACTACAGGTACAAACAACAGCTAAGATCACTAAAACTGAAAATTAGTGGGAAAACAACATTTTCTTGAGTTGCTTTACTTAGAGCATTTATTGACCACACTGTGTGCCAATACAGTCTGTTTCACTGTTTCCCCTTTATAGTTACTTGGGTTCTGCCTGGCTGAAAAATGTAAACATCTAAAGAATAGAAAAAAGAGATCTTGATTACTTATTTTCTTTTAATTTCAGGACATGCTATTTAAAGATTATTCTGTCTTTAACTGGAATGGTTTTAAATAAGTCAACTTAAAAACCTACACTGACTAGGTTCTTTTAACTACTCTGTCACAGTAACAGAAACATTCCTGACCCTTCTCTTCTGTCTTTGAGTCTATCCCCTTGGTCTCAGGCCTTGTGCCTTTACTTTTCCCAGTGTGGAATCCTGTGATTCTCCCACTCTTAGACCAGTTCCCAGGCCACAGTACCCTGTGTACCAATCATGCTTGTGTAGCAGATCCAACTCCAATTCTTCACTTCAGCAATCTATGAACAGTGCATAATACAGTGACCCTAGATAGCCTTCTTAAAACAAAGTACTGTTTAATCTTAACTGCAGGAACAAAGGATAACAAAAGAAAAAGGGTTTTCAAACAAAAGGTTCACATGCATGTCTATCTTACCTAGAGTTTAGGCAGGTCTTCTGACAGAATATAACTCTGTATTTACACTGTACACACTACTGTAATAAAATTTGTACGATGTATACTTTGTGAGGTAGTATTTAAAAATTCAAAGTTTCAGTATTGTCCTGATGAAATGTGTGGCAACACTGTACGTGAAGTTCTAAGATTCCCCTGTATGGAATTATTAGCACATGTTCCAAACTCCACAGCCCTCCCCAAACAGAAGTTGGCAAACAGAGCTGTCCTAAACAAAGAAATGTGTGCACTGCTTAATTTGCATTTAAGCAGTAACCAGAGTTATCAAGCAGGAGGGGAAGGCGAAATTCAAACAGATGAAAAAAACTAACACGGAACATTCTTCCACATAGACTCTCTGGCTCCTGGTTCTCAGCTGAAAATTTTTTTCAAGAGGGAGACTGAAACTGTAAAAAGGAGGGACAAACACAGCAAGGCACTGATCTCTCTCTGTCTCTTCAAGAGCAGTGAATAGGATGGGAAGGGACAAAGGAAACTGCTGTTGGACTCTGGTGGAGGGGTCATGACCTAAAGAGCCTGATCAGTAAGACTACTGAAAGCATGTGGTGAGAAAACTTGGCTTTGAATCTAATGTAGTTTGTTCAATTAGGTATCAGTAAGCATTTTATCTTTATTTATTTTGTAACCATTTCTGACTTTTACTACTCATTACATGTACTCACTTAAAATCTCTCTTTTTCCAATTGAAAATAAAGTTTCCACAGAACCAAAGTTTTCCATTTTTCATCAGACATATCTAAATCAAATATTTTGTTGATTAAACCCACATTTCATTCTGGAATTTCTCCTCCAGGGAATTTCAGCATTTAATTTTGCCCCAAATTGGAGCAAAATGTCAAAATGTTTTGTTTCAATATATGCAATCAAAACAAGACATTTTGACACTCCCAAATCAAATGGTTTAACTTCAGTTTGCTGAAATGACCTGAAACACTTCATTTTGAGTCAATTTAACATTAAATTATATTTTTCCACTGTGACATCACCTTATGGGAATTGTAATTCAGGAGCTGGATACTACTATTCTCCCTTAAGGGCCAAGCTCTCTGGATGGACTACATTTCTCATAAGGCACCCAGAATCATACAATTCCCATTATACACCACACAGAGGGTCAGAAGGGATTCCCATATTGCATTATGAGAGATCATGTCCTCCAGGAAGCTCAGCCGATATGAGAAAATGGGTGCCTGAATTACAACTCCCAGGAGACAGTGCACTGATTAGGAAATACAACAATTTAATGTTTTGGTGAACTGATTCAGAACAACACACTACAGCTGAGTTCAAAACAAAATATTCCATTTCATGTAAAATCAACCTGAAACTCCCAGTTGTGAATTGCCTTTTGGAGACTTTAATGTGCATGACCCTCTAAGATAATCAAACTTCATGCTCCCACAGCCAGATTTGGGCCAGATTCCGATTTCCTTACTGCTGGTGGAAATTCAAGGTAATTGGAACAGATGTTTTAGCCACTGGTGTACCACTGATAAAAATCACTTGTCTAGATAAACTTCACCACAGTAAACCCAGACTCATACAGATGAAACTTATCTCTGCTTCAAGCCAGGGTAAACTGTATTGGTGCAATTCAGGATTACACTGGTGCAGCTACACTAATGTAGGCAAGGCCTTAGGGTTTACTCCACTATCAATGAAATCAGAACCTGGTATACTACCACCACCCTTGTGAGTTAAGGAGGTATCATTGTACCCATTATGCAGCTGGGAAAGCTGACACTTAGCATTTAAATGACTTGTCCAAGGCCACAGGACAATCAATATCAGAAATTACAGTAGATCGTCCCATCAGTTACCCACACACAACGCCCCTTCATTTTAATGGGGGTTATGCACGCAAAACTAACAGTATGATGAGGCCTCAAGAGTAATTCAGGGCCTCACAGACCTCTTAGCTGCTCTCTCAGTGATAGACTTAATGGAGAGCCAGAAGTTCTTTGCCAAAAGCAAGGAGATTATAATTATACAGGGCAGGAGAGCTTGCTGGAAAGTGATAGCGAGAAAAATATTACAGGAGAAAAGGTGAGAGAAGAGGGGGAGTGAGTAGCAGCAAATGTATAGAGCCAACAAGAATGAGCTAAAGGACTGGGAAAAGAACAGCTACCATTTTAAAATCCAACATCATTCCTGGCTGCTCCTTTGACAAAGTCCTGTGGAATCCAAACACAATCACTGGCAATTCTAATACATTGATCACCAATGGAGATTTTAAAGGCTTTTTTCTCTTTTAAATGTAAATCAATATCAACCAAGCACTTTCAAATTCAAACAGTATTTTGCAGTACTGCAGACTGCAGTAGGAAATAACAAATGGCTTTAAGGAGGCCTGGGGAATTCACAGGGGCCCAACATGGAATAATGTCTGCTTGCTTATTGTGCCTCATTAGTATATAAGACAGTTAACAGGTTCATTAAGCGGCCTTGTCATTATCCTACAACTCTGCGCAGTATGTGCAGAGAAAGACCTGCAGTTTAGGCTCACTAAACTTCTACTCTTGAAGAACAGTATATTTTGTACAGAGCTGGCCAGAAAAGGTAAAATCTTGGTTCTGGGTTCTCACTTCCTGGGCAGTTTGGGTCTGGAAATACCTTGGAGAGGGTACATCTGGCCTCTGGAGGGCGTAAATCATCACCACTTCAACAGGGACCTCTGGCCAATTAAGGTGTGGTGCTGATGGGTTCCTCACCAAGGAAGATGGCTGTGAAGAAGTGAAGCAATTTCTTATATGTCATGTTCCCTCCTCCTTCCGTTGCCATCCTGGGTTCTCCAAGGGAACATTTATTTATTTGGGAGCCCTGAAGCAAATGTCACAGAACCTTTAAGTTGTGTAGGTATGCTCAATAAAACCTGATCAGTCTGTCTGCATAAGGCTTATGACCCCCGGCCACCACAAGCCTCATTAAGAGGAAAAGGGGGCTCTGGAGAAAGTTATGCCTGCAGATCTACCACCAGTTCCTCTACAATATGGGCCTCATCCAAGTTAATGGAAAAACTCCCTAGGTCAGGACCAAAATGAGCATGATCGATAGGCCACAAGAAAAAGGGGATGAAGTCAGGCAAAGTAATTAGAGAAGAGCTGCTCTGTCTGGCATTTCCTCATTTCAATGCCATTCCATACTTACTCCTGTTCAAAGGAGCATTGACTCTTCTCCACCAGTAAGGGATCTCCAAAAAAATGTAGCCATTGCCCTACTACCCAGTAGTAGCACAATGATGGAACAGGCTAAGGAGGGCAGTTCTGAGAGGAACGCATAGGAAGAGTTCCTCTGTATGGTCGGAGAGGAATTAATAGAGTGTGACTCTTTCTAGTCTGTAGATATGCAGACTGCATTCTCTCTTCTGTAGCCTATGGCCCCATCACCTACCCTATGGTGACAGAGGGAATGTGCCCAAACAGTGACTCTGTCAAGGCCACATGATCCTGTTTGTTTATATGAACATGAGGAGAAGAAAATTATCCAGAGGGAACACTGAGGTTATAGCACTTCCAGTAGGAACAGTCTTTGGGCATGTATTGTACCAGATGCCTGCTAGATTAGTTTAGAAGCCATTACTTTATTTCCTTCAGATAACACCACCCGATAAAGCCTACAACAGAACATTTTGGCCGTGATGAAGGGCTGAGGTTACAGTGGGATTCTTATTATCTTCCACTCTTATTTATTCATGTTTGGGATGGGAGGAAAAAAAAAAACTGATTCAATTCATCAAATGGGCAAAGGAAATGATTTTAACTTTTAGTGAGTCATAAAGACTGTATTTAATATATAGCTGTCACCAATACAGTTCTGGTCAATGATCTGAAATGAACTTACACTTGATTTTATATTAGAGATATCCTTTTACAAACTCATGTGGGGAGAAATGGCAAATGGAAAAAAAGAACCTCAGTAAATATGATAAACAAGTACCTTTCCTGCGACATTTTTATAGATAAACAATGTGTCTACATAAGGGGAAACAATCACGTTTTACATATGTATGGCCATGGACTGAATTTTTGTTCTGATGGGCATTATTCTCTCATTTTGCAGACCTCTAATGTAAATATGAAGGCATTCACTATGTGGTAGTCATCAGAGAACGCGAACCAGTGATAAGAGTTTGGAATAACTGGACATATGGGCACCGTACACTGGTCTACAAGTACCATATGTCACCACATACAATACAAAGACAGTCTAGGGTGGTAAGCGTAGGGAGGGTTGGGTGATTTAGGCCCTCTGAGAAGAAGTGAGTAACAGAACTGAGGAGAAAAGAGCCAGGATTTGTAAAGATCAAGAGGAACTTGGCGAAGACGCTGCATGGGGAGTGTACGGATCTCGTTTCATTGATTCACAGCAATGTCCTGTCAGCAGTGACATGTGCAGAGCGGACTCCTGAGTTATGGCAGATGGTGGAAAGGCACAATGCTCACCATTGCTTTCATCATTTGAAAGCCACTACAACAACAAGCACTAAATGCACCAGCAACAGCATCAAATTAAAAGTCTATCATGAAATGAATTCCAAGTCGTCTGCTTGCCTTCTGGGATTTTGCAAATTAATGCTATTAACTATCTTAATGGCAGAACTTTCGATTTTTTCTTTGCCACCATTGTTTTCATTGTGTCCAATTTTTAAACCAAGATGATCAACAAGGAAATTCTTTTGTTCTGTTTTTTCAGCCTGGTGGTTAATGAAGAAATCCTGCAACACTGTGTTTAACTGCAAAGTGATAAATGAAAGGCTTACACTACTTGGCATATTGGAAAGCATATTCCTGAGTGTCTGCCAAATCTACAATACTTTACCAGGATTACAGCTAAAAAAAAAAAAAAAAAAAACCAGCACGCAGCACCCAAACATTAGAGGTAGAAGAAATCGGCTAGAAAAGGTAAGCAAAATCCATGCAAGAATTAGGACAATAGCTATCCACTCAAAACCACTAGGAGTTTGTTGCACTGTGTTTAAAGGAACAGACTGTCAAACTAGAATTCACACTTCTAAGTTTTTGTAAATCTAATAATATTACTTAGAACATCAAAGATTACTAGAGAGAAAAACAGAAAAATGTGCCTGTAAAACCAAAAAAGGTCAGGAGAATCAGGGGCAAAAGCATTACCGGAATCTACTTTTCACACACATTTTCTTAAAACTGTCTAAATTGCAAATCAAGTGCCCCTCTAACTTCCATAGTTTCCAGCATGCAAAGATGCTACAAATATTGCCTAATAAAAATGTGTACAAACACAGAGGTCAGTCGGTACTGTCAATAATGATTTTTTATGTTCTTCTGGTTTGTTGGTAGAAGGCAGATACTGGAGATGGAGGGAAGGCTTGATTCCATTGTAGTCTTCCTCCTATTGATGCTATGTCCCAGTTTATAGTAACCATTTTTGTGTAACATTCTGGCACAGTTCTACTAAGCTACGAAATGGTCTTTCCGCCCTACAGTCTTTTCCTGTTCCAAAGCAGGACCAGAGAGCCAGGAGTGTGCTCAGCAGTATGTGATTACCAATACTGTTGCAGAACCAATACCAGGGAGGCTGAACCAAATTTGTAATTCCTTCTGAGCAGCAGAATCTATGTGGCTTGCTGAGACATTAGACAAGCAGTCTCTCTAATACAAAATGTCACACTATATCCTCAATTAACTGAATTTATTTATGAAGTGATGCAATTAACTCAGTGAGAATAACACAAGGAAACAGCAGTCTTCTTGTTCACTATGCTGCAGAAAGGTAGTAAACCTTTTCAATAATTACATAATGTAATAAAACATAGAATAATAAACAGGGTAAAGGCAGGAAACCACTACAGAATATATATAATTTACATGGACATGAAACTGAGTTTTGTATGAATTAAAATAAGGAAAATTGGAACAAAACATTTGTTGGATTCTATTCAGTTGAAGCACAAAGTCAATATTTTAAGAGCTGGAGTCCTGTAGTGTATGTTTGAATACTAGGAAATTACTCCAAAACATACCATTTTGCCTATTCCAAACAGTAGACTAGTAATTTAGCTCAAAATGGTGTTTGCACTTTCCAGATCTCCTAAGTCTGCTTTTTTTTCCCCATCCAGTTATTACCACTTCGTGCTCTGCTTATGTAGCACCTCTCACACAATGTGTCAAAAAGTAACCCTGGAAGGAATATGTAACCAGCAAAAGAAAAGATTAAAGCAAAGACCTTTTCCCAGCAGTCATTAAAGATTAGCTACTAAATAGAAAAAGAACAAGTTCTTGAATTCTGATTTCTCTCTCTCTCTTACACACACACACTACTGAGACCTACCTACTTCTAGCACAGGGGTGGGCAAACTACGACCCACAAACCGTTTTTATCTGGCCCGCTAGCTGCCGCCCTGGGGGAGCGCGGCTAGTGGCGCCGGGCCGAGCACAGCGAGCCGCGGGCCCGGGCACCAGGCAGAGCGTGGCGAGCCGCAGGCCGGGGCTGAGCGCGGCAAGCCACAGGCCCCGTGGTCCCAGGCCGGGGTGAGCCGCGGGCCTCACAGTCCCGGGCTGGAGCGCCAGGCCGAGCGTGGGCCCCACTGTCTCAGGCTGGTGCGCCAGCCTGAGCATGGCAAGCAAGGAGCAGGGGGGCGGGGGCCCAGGGGTGGTGATTAGGGTGGGGGAGTCTCAGGAGGGGGTAATCAGGAGACAAGGAGCAGGGGACTTATATATGGGGGGGTTCGAGGGGGCAGAGTAGGGGGTCTCTGGAGGGAGTGATCAGGGGTCAAGGAGTGGGGGGGTTGGATGAGACAGGGGTTTTGAGAGGGGTAGTCAGTAGGTGGGAAGTGGGTGGGGGTCAAATAGGTTGCAGGGCCAGGCTGTGTGGGGAGGTACAGCCTTCCCTACCTGGCCCTCTGCACAAAGTTTGAACCTCAATGTGGCTCTTGGGCCAAAAAGTTTGCCCACCCCTGTTCTAGCAGGAGAGATTTCCACAAAGAATGAAATTAAATACACCTCCCTTCCATGCAATTAAATTCACAAATACTTGTGTTAATAAAAGTAATGTTACCCCCTCTTACTCCATTCTAGCTGGTTACTTTGGGGGCAAGTTCGTTGTCCTCTTTCATGGTGCCTGCAGAGGACCCCAGATCCTGGAGAAGCAGGGTGGCTGTACTGCCTGAATTGAGGCAGGCTTTGGGAAGCCAGTCTATGAATTCATATGAATAGCCCTGACTGAGCAAGGTACTTCAGGATGTGATGAGTAGTTTCGCTGCAGTAACTGGGACAAGTCGTGCTTAATAAGTTATCCATGTTGTGCCCGAAATGCCTCGCCATACCCACTGGCAAAGGGATCACTGCCATGTAAGAGCAACCTATATCAAGCCTGACAAACTCACTACACCTAACATATTGCTCTCATATTTATCTATAAGAATGTCATGCGAGATATCTAATGAAAGCCTGTGACACACTGGTCATTAATTGTCATTGTGAAATGTACTAACACTATACAAGGAATTATGGATACATACTGATACTATGCTTTAAAGTCTGTAATCAGATGAAGGGAAAAAACAGATTTTTTTCCAGATAAGGGGGAAGATAGTTATCTCCCTGTCTCTAATGTAAACTGAGCATGGTGATGGCAGAGAAATGGGAAATTCACTGGCACTGAAAATGAACAGGAGGAACAAAATAACGTAAAGATGTGAAATCACCATGGGAAGACACTGGAGTCTGAACCCCAGGGATTCATCTGGTGACAAAGACAAACTTTGAGGAACATAAGGAGATGCAAAAAGACACCATAATTATCCATCACTTAGGAGTCAAAGAGGCCATCTCTCCTTGTATCTTACAATGGTGAATGTTTTGCAGTGTGGATGGGTGATGCTGAAAGGTTGCTTCAAGTGAGAGACTTCTCTTTAGTCAAGGATTGCAGCCTGTTAAGTTTTAGTCATTCAGAAGCACGTTACACTTTTATTGCACTCATTTCTGTTTTATTCTTGCTTAGGATCACTTAAATCTCAGTGCTCATTGTTTTACCATAAGTACATATCAGTGCCACTACATTAAGCAGAAGTGTCAATTTCTGGTTAAATAAAGCAATCTGGTGTGTACACTGTCTCTTTAGAGACAGCAGACTTGGTAATTTCTATGAACCACGATGGGCTGGATGCTGCAGGGAGATGCTTCTGGAGAGCTTGGGAGCTTTGAAATGACCCATGGGGCAAGGCAAAGTTAGGACTGTTGGGATCCTGAGGAATCTGTGGGGCTGGCTAACAAACTGGAGTGTCAAGGAGTTGTCATTTCATTTAGCATCAGCAGATCCCTTTTATGCTGAGACAAAGGAGTAACAGTGATTTACAGTTCTGGGCACCCCAAGAAAGTGTCAGATACGTGCTTACACGTCCTGCTGCATCCGAGCCTTAACTGGAACAAGGACTAAAATAATCTGACAATATTAAATTACACAGATCTGCAAAGAATGACAGCTGTGACTTCTCAGCAATAGTCTTAAGATAGTAGAACTAATTAGTTCTACTATGTATCTTCAGATCTATGCTATTCTTAAAAAAATATGGGAGCAGTGCATGCACATTGGAGAGCAGGACATGGCTGTCAGAATGCACAGGTGTATTCTGACAGCCACATCCTGTTCTCCAATGTGCATGCACTGCTCATATCATTTATATATGCACATGCTCATATTTATATATACGTTTGTGCTTTGTAGGCCTTCAGTATTACATTTCATATATTCTGTGGGTTTTTTTTTTAATTGTGAAGAAGTTTTAATACAAGGTGTTTTCATGGAAAGTAAATTTTTTTAAAACTAAGTTATTCAATTTCATGCCGAGTTTTGAAAGCCATTGAAGACAGCAAAGTAATAAAATACATCATGTGACTTCTCACGCAATGAATGATTTCAAGAATCAGAGGGGTAGCCGTGTTAGTCTGGAATTGCAGAAGTGACAAAGAGTCCTGTGGCACCTTAAAGACTAACTGAAATTTTTTCAGAGCATGAGCTTTCGTGGGCTAATACCCACTTCGTCGGA
>ML677341.1:66622758-66650160 GCA_007922305.1 Dermatemys mawii
CCGGACACACCATAGAAGATTTAAAGGTCAGCATTTTGCAGCAAAAAAACTTCAAGTCCAGACTGCAAAGAGAGACTGCAGAGCTGCAATTCATTTGCAAATTTGACACAATCAATTTGGGACTGAATAGAGATTTTGAATGGCTAGCTAACTACAAAAGCAGCTTCTCTTCTCTCGCTATTCACACCTCCAGTTCAGCTGCTAGAGGAACACCTCACCCTCCCTGATTAGAGATAACAAGCTGGTTCAGCCTGATTGGACTAACCTTGTTATCTCCCACCTGGTTCTTGCCTACCTATTTATACCTGCCCCTGGATACTTCCACTGCATGCATCCGACGAAGTGGGTATTAGCCCACGAAAGCTCATGCTCTGAAAAAATTTCAGTTAGTCTTTAAGGTGCCACAGGACTCTTTGTCACTTCAATGAATGATTTGTCCATTTCCCCGTCCGATCGCAGAAATGGCCAAAGGGAGTGTTTTCTAACCAGTTGCTACAGCCAAGTTTTTCTAATCCATGATGAGCCAGAAATGAATCAACTCCCATTTTAAGGTAGCATTCCAGAGAAACAGTTCACTATGAATCACTGTTCCCAACGAAAACAACTGCTCAGGAAGGAGTAGGTAGCATTGTTGTCACCTGACCTCCGTTTGGGAGATGGATGCAGCTCTACGTTCCAATACGAGTCCCTAAAGTGGAAAGTGATGTTTGTAAAGAAGCATCTTCTTTGGCAGCCCTGTCCCACTTTCAGGTGGTTCTAGAAGAGGCCAGGTAGTCGCCCTTTTGTGCTTCAGGAGCCTACTCTTCTGGCAGACTTTCCACCACTGAAGTTCTGTGGCAGGATCTACATCAACAGATGTAGATAATGTAACGGGGATAAAATACAATGTGGTTTTACAAAAGGGAGATCATGCACACCAACCTGATCTCTTCCTTTGAGAATATAACCAATTTTCTAGACAAAGGATAGGGAGTAGATCTAATCTACCTGGATTTCAGTAAAGCATTTGATACAGTTCCACATGGGAAGTTATTTAGTTAGGCTGGAGAAGACTGGGGGATTAATACAAGAACAAAAAAAGTGGCTAAGGAACTGGTTAAAGGGGAGACACTAATAGACTATGCTGAAAGGTGAACTGTCAGGTTGGCAGGTGGTTACTAGCGGAGTTCCTCAAGGATCGGTTCTGGAAACAATCTGGTTTAACATTTTCATTCATGACCTTGGCACACAAAGTGGGAGCGTGCTAATAAAATCTGTGGAGGACAAAAAGTTAAGAGTTATTGCCAATAAAGAGGAGAACTAGAATATCATACAAGAAGATTTGGACAACCTGGAAAACTGAAGTAATAGAAATGGATGGAACTTAACAGTGCAAAGTGCAAGGTTAGGCACTTAGGGAATAACAATAAGAACTTTTGTTGTAAGCTGTGGACTTGTTAGTTGGAAGCGACAGAGAAGTAAGACCCGGTCAAACACAGGACGACTATGAGATACAAAGACAATGCAGCCATGAAAAAAGCTAATGCAATCATAGGATGCATCAGGTGAGGTATTTCCAGTGGAGATAAGTGTTATTACCACCCCTCTAAAAGGCACTGGAGAGACCTCACCTGGAATACTGTGTGAAGTTTTGGTCTCCCATGTCTAAGAAAGATGAATTCAAACTGGAACAGGTGCAGAGAAGGGCTACTAGGATGACCAAAGGAATGGAAAACCTACCTTACAAGATGAAGCTTAAGGAGCTTGGCTTGTTTAGCCTAGCAAAATGAAGGCTTGGGGGAGGGAGGATACGATTGTTCTCTAGAACATGGGTGGGCAAATGTTTTGGCACGAGGGCCAAAATGGGGTTCAAAACTGTGCGGAGGGCTGGGTAGGGAGGGCTGTGCCTCCCCAAACAGCCTGGCCCCGCCCCCTATCTGACCCCCATCCACTTCCCACCCTTTGACTGCCCCCCTCAGGACCCCCAACCCATCCAACCCCCCACCCCATTCCTTGTCCCCTGATTACAGAGATCTCCCCACTCTAACTGCGCCCCCAGGACCCCACCCCCTATCTAGCCCCCCTGCTCTGTTACCTGACTGCCCCCTCCTGAGACCCCCTGACCCTAACCACCACAACCCAACACCACCACCACTCCCGACTTGCTTACATGCTCAGCCGGACGTGGGGCCCCACGGCTTGCCACACTCAGCCTGGTGCCCCTACCCGGGAGTGCAGGACCCTGCAGCTTGTCGCAGCCCAGCACCACTGGCACCGCTCCCCAGCCCGAGCTCGCGGGTCGGATAAAAATGGCCAACGGGCCACATGTGGCCCGTAGTTTGTCCACCCCTGCTCTAGAAGTACATCAGAGGGATGAACAGTAGGGAGGGAGAGGAGTTATTTAAGATAAGGACCAATGTTGGCACAAGAACAAATGGTTATAAACTGGCAATCAATAAGTTAAGCTTGAAATTTGACAGTTTCTAACCATCAAAGGAGTGAAGTTCTGGAACAGCCTCCCAAGGGGAGCAGTGGGGGCAAAAATGTAACTGGCTTCAAGACTGATATTGATAAGTTTATGGTGGGGATGGTGTGATGAGGTCACCTACAGTGGCATACGGCCCATCCACAACTGCTATTAGCAAATATCAGCACTATTTGGAGATAGGACACTAGATGGGGAGGGCTTTGAGCTACTATAGAGAATTCCTTCGCAGGTGTCTGGCTGGTGGGTCTTGCCCACATGCTCAAGGTCTAATTGATCACTTTATCTGGGGTTGGGAAGGAATTTTCCCACAGGTCAGATGGGCACAGATTGCAGGAAGGGGTTCACATTCCTCTGCAGCACGGGGCAAAGGTTTGAACTAGAGTGAATGGTGAATTCTCTGTATCTTGACGTTCACGATTTTAGGACTTCACTTACTTAGCCAGAGGTTATGGACCTTCATTATGAGTGGGTGGGTGAGGTTCTGTGACCTGCAATGTGCAGGAGGTCAGACTAAATCAGTGGTTCTCAAACTTTTTCTATTGGCGACCCCTTTTGAACACCAAGCCTCTGCGTGCGACCCCCCCGCATTAGATATTAAACACATTTTTGATATTTCACACTGTTAAACACTAGATTTAAACCCCACTGCTTAAAATGAATTTTGTCACTGCTTTTTTCACTGCTTTTAAATTGAGTGAAATATATTTTTATCCAATTAAAAATAACTTTTCCATTTATATTTAAGTAAAACTTTATTTTAATACTTGACAGTAATTAATGACCTGAAACAATGGGGTCAGGGTTCACAGCCTGGCGCAGGGATGGGGCTGGGGGGGTGCAAGGGCTCTCAGCCCAGTGCAGGGCTTGGGGTCAAGGCTTACACTCATCTTGGGGCTTAGGCTCACAGCCCCCTGTGGGCACTGGAGTCTGGGAGTCGGGGCTCCCCGCTCACAGCCCCACAGCTCAGCCCTGGGGTCTCGGCTTGCAGCCTCACTCCGCTGTGCTCGTGTTGGGGCTTGGGGCTCACAGGTCCACAACCCTGCAGATCCGGCTCAGGGCTAGTCACTCCACCCGGGTCGGGGCTCGGGGCTCGCACCCTCGCGCCGCTCAGGATCGGGGCTCACAGCTCGCAGCCCCTCCACTTCCACTCGGGGCTCGCAGATCTGTCACCCCAGGGTCGGGGCTCGCCGCCTTGCCACTCTGCTCCTGAGTTGGGGGTCGGGGCTGGCATCTCCGCTGATTCACCCCGGGATCAGGGCTCGCAGCCCCACTGCTCCAGGGCTCTCAGCCTAGCCACCCCACAGCCCCGGGGGCGGAGCTCTCAGCCCAGCCGCCCCGCTACCGAGGGGTTGGGGCTCGGAGCTCGCAGCCTTGCTGCTCCGGGGCTCTCAGCCCAGCCACCGCACCGACCCAGGATCAGACCAATCAGCCCAGCTGCCCCGCCGCCACGGGCTCGGGGCTCGCCGCAACACTCCGCCCCGGGGTTGGGGCTCGCCACCCCGCCGCTCTGCCCCGGGCTTGGGGATCTGGGCTTGCCACTTCACTTCTCCGCCCCGGGGTCGGCGTTCGGGGCTCACAGCCCCACCGCTCTGCCCTGGGGTGGGGGCTCAGAGCTCGCCGCTCCGCCCCATGGATCGGGGCTGGAGCCAGCAGCCCGCTACAGGGGCCGGATCGCCCCCTGAGGGGATTGGAGCTGGAGCCCACAGCCTGCCATGGGGGGTTGGGGCAGGAGCCGGCAGCCCGCCGTGGGGACAGGGGCTCACGACCCCCACATAAGCGGGCCACGACCCCCCGAGGGGTCGCAACTCCCCATTTGAGAACCAGTGGACTAAATGATCATGGTGGTCCCTTCTGGCCTTAGAGCCTGTGAGTCTATGAGAATTGTTTCACTCCAGAAGAGTGAATTATAGTAAATCTGCAGGAAGATCATGTGTGTCCCTCTGTAAGCCCAAGAAAAATAAGTTTGGGGAAAATAATGAATGGAAAAAACAGGTTCCTTTCTAGAGTGCAACAAAAGAGCTGAACTCACTAAAACCAGAGAGTCAGTCTCAAGGGACATAGAAAAAAATCTCATTCGAGTGGAAACTAAACACTCTCGATTTGAACATATTTGCTAGAGTGGAACTGTTTCTCAGCAGAGAAAAGCGTGCTGCAACTGAAAGAATTAACAATAGGCTCCAACATGATTTCACTCACCAAACTGGAGTGATGGTGTTTGCGGAAAAAAAGTCAAAAGGATGTGTCTATCAGCAGACAGTCTGTGAAAGGCTATGAATTTCCACTTGAATAGAAATCAGTATCAGCTTCACAAGCTGATAAGGATTTTTGACTTCCGCTTCACATTCACTGAAAGTCTAGCAGTTTTGTTTTCAGTAATATCTTAGTTCCAAATGAACCTTCTTCAGTTTTAGAAAACTATACATATAGGTCTGTGTGCAGCCAAGCACCTGTGATTAGCATAAAAATGCAGATTTTTGGGTCACTGAAATGCATAACTGAGTCAGGCTGATTTTCTCTTCCTCCTCCCTACCGCACTTGCTCCCCCCCCCACAAAAATGACATTCTTTTTTAAAAAAAATATTCTAAAACCTGCTTCTCTAAAAAGCCAGCACTGTGCCATTCTCTAAGGCTGGCAGTTCATGCAAGCAGGAAAGAATGGTACTTTCTACCACAGGAAATGTAACCATTTCAGTATAGTCTATCAACAGCCACTTTTAAATGAGGAAGAACCAGAAAATCAATTTACAAATCTTGGAAGAGGGCATCTTCTCCGCATCCCAGTAAATTCACTTTTGGATACCATGAGCCTTGTCCCTGACACAGCACACAGAGAATAAAGTTGCCTTGTCCAGACAGCAGGGAATTTCCTTAAAGACCTTTAAATCAGTTTATTCAGGTCAATGCTACCCTCTCTTGAGTAAGAGGTGTGACTTAGGTAGGCCTGGGGTGTGGGGCTAAAGCATGCTGTTCCCTTGTGACCCCCAGTGGGCAAAAAGGACCCAGGGGCGCTCTCACCAGCTAGCTTAAGTTGGAGCAGCTGTACAGCTTCTCAAACTTGCTGGCCCACGTCAGCTCTTGGGATAGGTGGAGCGCAAATGTGACATGCATACAGCTACTTCTGCTCACTGCCCCCTTTGTTTCAGCATCAAGCACCACAGTGGACTCAAAGATCAAGGCAACTATTATTTTAAAAACAACAATAGTATTAGAGAGATTACTTTTGTTAGGCAACTTCCTACATTAAGAGGCCACTCCAGCGTCCTCACAAGTATGAAGTATAGTTCTGCTGCACCTTCACTCAAGGGTCACTTCCATTAAAGAATCCATTTTTATCAGCACCTTGAGAGGTTGCATAAGACAATTTTCATGTAATCACAATTTTATATTATGGCCCCATGATCCTCAGAAAGACACTCAAGGTGCAACACAAAATCTACAAGAGATTTTTTTGAAAAAGCCAAAAATTTATTTATTTCACAGGTGCAATGAGGGTGGGAGGGGAGAAGGAAGAGGGAGTTGGTTTGGTGTGGTTCTCAGCATCTCCCCCAACATCCAAGCTCTTGCACACCACCAAAATCTGCCTTTTCCTCTTTGCTCATGATGCGAAGGCCTTTGTCCATGGGTCATGAGAACTATATACAGGGACAGCTCTAGGCACCAGCAAAACAAGCAGGTGCTTGGGGCGGCAAATTGCCAGGGGCGGCATAAAGCTGGGGCCCCAGCTCCGACCTGAGGCAGCGTCCTGGGCTGGATCCTGACTGCCCTGTTGTTCTCTGGTCAGGTGCTGCCAGGGCTGTGCAGCGGGGCAGGGTGAGCCAGCTCAGTGAATGGGCAGCGGCTACCCCCTCTCAGGCAAGAGACAGTAGAATGGCCCTGCCCCGACTGCGGAGCGCAGGGGGTGGCAGCGCGGAACATGATGTCCAGGCTTGACTCCGCCTCCTCCTGCTCCTCTCCCTTGCACTGCCTCCTGCCCAGGGAGGAGAGGGCAGTGGAGTGGCAGCCCAGGCTGAGCCGAACTCGTGCCAGGATCCAGCAGCAGCTTCAATTCCTGGTGGCGGGAGCAGTGGCAGAGGGAGATGAGTCCACCTTGGGCCAGATCCACAGCAAGGTAAGAGCCAGGCTGGGCAGGACACCCAGGAAGCTTCTGCCTGCTGGAGCCCCAGAGGCTGCCACGTCCCTCTCCAGCCCCGTAGAGCATGCCAGTGCCTGGGGTCTCCTCCAGGGGGCGAGTGACCGGGCAGAATCCGTCCAGCTAGCCCATTTCCTCTTCCTTGGCCGAAGTCCATCCCCAGAGCTCTCTCCAGTGCATGCCCCTCGGATTCCCAGCTGGGCGGCCTGAGTGCTGGGAAAACACCAGCAGGGCTGGGTCCAGCGTGTGTCCGAGCTTATGGGGAGCTCTCTCGCCCCAGTGACTAGAACCTTACCTATGGCAAGTACCGTAGTGCAATAGGAGTGTGACATGAAAAACATCATGTCATGTCGTGACACGGTCACTCAGGAATCACGATTACTTGTGTGTATGGTGCCACCCTATCGGCGGCATTCGTGTTAATTTCTGTTTCACGTCGATGCCAGTGGTTATAGGACTAACATGCCGGGACAAAAACAAAAACGACTTTCCAGTGCTGCCTACAGGCAACAAAAGGAGAAACAGCAAAAAGAATTAGAAAAACTATCTTGTACTTCATATAAGTATTTTTTAAAAAGTTGACAATGAAGGGGAAAGCTCTAAGCAATGCATTGAAAGTGATTATTCATCAAATGATGATGACCAATCGAACCAAAGAGTATCTTTATCAACTGATAAAGATGAACAACAATCTGACCAAAGATTATCTTCCCAAACAGATAAAGACAAACAATCACAATCCATCCAAAGATTTACTTCTTCAGCTGAAGAGTCCAGAAATAGAGAACTGTTATCCAAATCTAAACTGAACAACAATTATTGGAAGGTGGAGAGATTGACGTAGGATCGGACTCAAGTACGTGACCGACAATAGTTACTGATGCACTGCGAATGATTATTGTGAAAAAGGTCCTTCAAAACTAGATCCTACATTTGAATATCCATTTAATGAGTTGAATTGTCGATTTATGCCATCCAGTATGAAAAAAAAATGGGGAACAAATTAATAGATCATGGTTAGTGTATTCACAGACCAAAGATGTAGTTTTTTGTTTTTGCTGCAAACTGTTCTGTAACTCGGACATTCTTCTGGCAACTGCAGGTTTTAATGACTGGTGAAATTTGCATCAGCATTTGAAAGAACATGAAGCATCAAAAAAAATCATTTATGCTCATTGACAAATTAGATTGAGCTGTCAAACAGATTATGTTCCGGTATGACAATGTGGTACCGCAATGTCTACTAAATTCAGAAATTCTACATTGGCGAACTGTGTTGGAACGTTCACTGGCAATCATTAATTGCCTAGCCGAACAGTGCCTCGCATTCCGTGGATCCTCTGATATTTTATATGAGAACAATGGAAATTTTTTGAAATTGGTTGAGTTATTGGTAAAATTTGATGACGTTATGGCTGAGCATGTACAAAGAGTGAAAGATGGAGAGATTCACATCCATTATTTGGGTAAAAATACACAAAATGAGATAAAAAATTAATTTCTAATGGAGTACGTAATGAAATTTTATGGGATTTGAAACATGCCAAATATTACTCAATTATAGTTGATTGTACTCAAGATCTGAGCAAAATTGAGCAAATGTCAATAGTTTTACGATTTGCAAAAATTGATTAAAATGCAGAAAAAGTGAAAATTTGTGAACTCTTTCTAGAATTTGTACCAGTGAACAAAACTACTGGAAAAGCCCTCACAGATGTAATTCTACAGAGATTGGAACACTATGGAATATCTTTAGAAAATATGCACAGACAACGCTATGATAATGGCTCAAACATAAGAGGAAGACATGCGGGTGTACAGCAAAGAATACTGAATTTAAATAATCGAGCTTTTTTCATTCCTTGCCAAGCACATTTGCTCAATCCGGTTGTCAGTGATGCCGCCAAATCATCTAAAGATGCCGTTTCATATTTTACCACAGTGCAAGCAGTTTACAACTTTTTAGTGCTTCCACACACCATTGGGCAGTCTTGAAGAAGCATCTTGAACAAAAGCTCACACTTAAACCTCTATGTCAAACTAGATGGGAAAGCAGGATAGACGCTATTAGATCACTTTGCTAATCATCAGGAAAGATTTACAATGCACTAATTGAAATAAGCCAGGACTTGTCGTATGATCCTTCATTTCAACATGAAGCTGAAACAGTGGTTCAGAAAATGATGCCGTTTCAATTTTCACGTTGCACAGTTATTTGGCATAATATTCTAAAGCAAATTAATTTGACCAGCAAAGTTATGCAGAACATAACCATAGACATATCCGAGGAAAAGATGATTTAGAATAAAATGCTGGAATATTTAAAAAAAATACCATTCAGATGAAAGATTTGAAGAAACTGTCAAAGAAGCAACAACAATAGCAGAGGATCTTGATTTTGAACCGACGTTTGCACCTCAACAATTCATTCATCCTCGGGGAAAAAAACAAGACAGTTTTGTTATGAGGCTCATGATGAGCCTATTCTCGATCCAAAAGAAACAAACATTCAACTTGAAACCTATCATATTTTGGAGGTGGCTATAACTTCCATAGAAGAAAGTTTTCATCAGTTGCATGGTCACTGTGAAATTTTTGAATTTTTATACGATATTGGAAATATTAAAAATAAGTTTTCCAAAGACCTCATGAAGCACTCTCAAGACCTACATTTAGCACTCAATACTGATAACACTGCTGACAGTGATGCAGTAGAATTGTATGATGAATTAATAGCTTTATCTGAGCTAATAAGTCCTAAAACTTCTTCTCTAAGATTATTAGAATTTATAGCAAGAAATGATTTTTTCATTCCAAAACACTGCTATAGCATTACACATTCTTTCAGCATTACCAGTATCAGTGGCTTCTGCTGAGTGCAGTTTCTCAAAACTGAAATTACCAGAAAATTATTTGAGGTCCACCATGTCTTAGAATCATTTGTCAGGAGTCGCATTCATTTCAATTGAAAGTACCATTGCAAAAAATTTAGATTTTCGCTGACTTATTAAAAGACTACACAAGTATAAAAACAGAAAAATTCAGTTCATATTATTTCTTTTAATTTATGAGACACTGGGCGCACCGGAAGACACTAACATTTTTCATTACAGTGTACAGTTGAACCCAAAATTGTTGGTAATTGTGATTTTGTTAAAATTAAATGAGTACACTAGTAGGAAACTGTTTTATTTCACTAACTACAAATTCTCTGTTTTCATTTTTTTAAACAGTCAAAACAAAACACCACCAATAAATTGCAAACTGCAAATGTGTAAAAACCAAAAAACAAAAAGGGGGGGGGGAGGAGTGGGGGCAACCAACTTTTTTTTGCTTGGGGCAGCAAAAAACCTAGAGCCAGCCCTGACTACATACCCATGCTGGTTCAGCAACCAAAGAGTTAAAGGAACTGCCTGCCCGCTCAGCCAGAGCTGATTTATCCTGCTGCAGTAGGGCTGCCAAAAGGTTGCAAGGCAGGCAGATGATGTGGCTGCCAGAAAGACAGAGGAACTGCAGAGAGGATCCCTCTAGAAGGCTGGTGAGACCTTGCCCACCAAAGAGGGAGCAGCAGGGCAAGTGGCTGGGGAAGACAAGGCAGGAAGTAACTCAGGAAACCACAAGGGACTGTTTTTTCCAAACAATGGCCTACAGCTGGAACCCAGTGGAGGGGGCAGGCCTGGGTTCCCCTACCAACCCAGCCAGGGCCCCTGTGAGAAAAGCCTTCTAAACCCAGGGGAAACTAGTGCTGATTAACCTCTACTGCAGCCATGGAACTTCCACTTCCCCATTATTCTACAAGGGACTATTGAGGACCCGCCAGAAGGGGTCAGTCCTTGACAAGGACTTGACAAATGCAAAATCGGGTGTGCTGGCATTGGAGGGGGGGAGGGGCACAGCCAAGTTGATGTAGGTCCCTGTCCCACCAGAAGGGGGACGCTAACAGATAAAGATCCCCATATTATACCACGCCTTGGTCATCAGGCATTTATTTCTGTAACCTCCTCTTCCCTGCCCTCCCAACTTCTCTCCAAAGTGCCATTGCTAAAATCATCTCCCTTAGCCTTGGTCTCCACTGGAGGGAGGGAAGAGAATTGACCTAGGTTATGCAACTTCAGCAGCGAGAATAATGAAGCTGAAGTCGACGCACTTAGAACTACTCATCGCAGCATCTTCACTGTGGTGAGTCGACTGCTGCTGCTCCCCTGTCAACTCCGCCTGCGCCTCTCGCAGCAGTGGAGTACAGGAGTCGACGGGAGAGTGCTCGGGGAGCGATTTATCATGACTAAAGGCGATAAATTGACACCTGTTGAATCGATTGCTACCCGCCGATCCTGCAGGTCATGTAAACATACCCTTAGTGTGCCGGCCACCTCAGTCCCCCTTCTCCCTTGAATACAGTCACTCATTCCCTTTCTTTTACCACATCGAAACCAAGCTCCTTATCCTCATCTTCAGGGCCCTTAGTTATCTCATCCCCATATAGTCTGTTGTCTTTTTCTCTTCTCCCCTTCTTTTGTCTCATCTTCCTTCCACTGTAGAGTCTTCAGGAAGAGAAAAGGCACACCTTCAGAAGCAAGCATTCTGGTGGATAATCTCCTAATGGCTGGCATGAGGCAACTACCTGCCCTTGAATAATTAAATTTCAGCAGGGCAATGTGTGCTCAGTCTCATCTAGTTCTGACTCCTTACAGGATAGTATCACTGCTGAACTTTACTCATTATGAATGAAAGTTTCTCAGGATAAGGACCTTGTCCATACCTCAGCTCTGCCACTGACCAGCTCTGTGACCCTGGGCAAGTCCCATTACCTCTCTGTATTTCTGTTTCCCTTCCCGCCCCTTTGTCAGTCTTGTCTGTTAGACTGTAATCTCTTCTGGACAGGAAATGTCTCTCACTATGTATCGTACAGTGCCTAGCACAACAGAGCTCCTACCTCAGTCAGGGTTTCTAAGCAGTACTGTAATACAAGCAAATAATAATAGTATTTTTGTAAGGCATGTAGCACACTTTCAGTGGTATACCTATAATTAGTAGTAATAATGTATTGCAGAGATGAGGCAGATAAAAGCGATTTGGTAACTGCCTATCTAGACATATGAGACACATTCTGAACCACATCACCCCCTTGCTGTGGTTTAGAGAGATGATAGCGAGCAGACTTCATTTCTTTCCCTGTTATTCTCCCTCATGACAGATGTTAGATTTAGGACTCTGTGAAAGAGCGGACACAAAGACAGATGTTGCTATGTTACTGCAGTTGAGATTTTAGGAGATGAGAATGACTGGCATTCAATAGTAATGACGAAAAGTCCAGCAGGATCATCCACGTGCCTGCCTGTAAATATCAAGTAATGCTACTAGTCTGCTTGAAAAGCGTGTAAAAACATACCAGGGGAATATTTTGCCGAAACTGGGATGTACTTATCTAGAATCTAGAGATGACCTTCACAACAAATAGGGCAATGGAAAGAGATTAACAGTATCCTTAAACCAGTCTAAATAACTATTGGGTGTTCTTAAATTCTGCAGAAGGCAGCACATTTCACACAAACTAATGCCCCTGGGTCCTTGTTCATATTTGGTATTATAAGCAAACCGAAAACACCAGCAGAGCTCCAGCCCAACCCTGGACTAAATGTATTCTAAGGAGGAAAACAAGATTCATCTTTATTCCTTGACAAATAGAATTGGAAAGTTGAATAAGTAATGCAAAAGCGAGAGTTCACCTAATTCCTTAGACCACTGCTAATAGAAATTTCATGTTCAGACAAGACATGTTGACTCCAAAGCCACGCACTTTTTCAGAGAGCTCTGCTTATAACTCTCTCTCTCTCTCTTCTGACTTCTGTTCCTAAAAGATTCAAAGTGGAACATTCCTTGATCTAAACTTGTAAAAGGACCAAAGTATTTTAAAGGAGGGAGTAGCCACTTCAGACATTTTTTCCAAGCCAAGCATATCCCACCCCGAACTCTTTCCTTATCATCATCCTTCAGAGCATCAGGTGCTATCTCAGGATCAACTATGGAAATTCAGAATGGGGAGGTGTGTGCCCAAATGGAAAAACTCCAACTCAATCCAGCATGCTTCCTTCTGATGAGAGGAACAGAGCAGTTGAATTTTACACTCACTCTTCACAATTGTAAGTAAGTCCGCAGTGGGGCCTTGGGCTCTGTATGTTAATTTTATGTATGTATCTGCCTATTCCAGACAACCTGCACACACAGTCTTAGGGCTAGTCTACACAACAGTGTTGCACCTGTTTAGTTTAAATTGGTCTAAAAAATTACTTAAGCCCTGTCTACACTTAAAATGACCTAGCTATGTCATTCAGAGGTGTGAATTTTTCACCCCCCCTGAGCACTCTAATTAAGCCAACCCAGCCTATGGTACAGAATGGCTAGGTCAGCAGAAGGACACTTCTGTTGACCTAGCTACCACCGCTTGGTGGAGTGGATTATCTACATGGAAGGAAAATGCTCTTCCATCAATGTAGAGCGTGTCTATACTACGTCACTACAACAGCATAGGTGCATTGCTGCACCATAGGGTGATCAGACAGCAAGTGTGAAAAATCAGGTCAGGAGATTGGGTGGGTGGGGGGGAGTAATAGGAACCTATATAAGAAAAAGACCCACAAATTGGGACTGTCCCTATAAATTCAGGACATCTGGTCATGCTACTGCACTGGCGCCATTGCAGCGCCCATACTGTACATTTGCCCTTAATTAATCTCCTGTGTGGACATTCACACTGGTTTACCTTGCACTTGCGAGTGTCCACACACAAAGCTGTGCCAGTGTAACTCAATTGCTATCGAATCATGCCTTTAGCTGATCAGGTGCAAACTTTGTGTGTAGACCAGTCCTCACAGCACTCTCTTTCAAACGTTCACCCCTTTTCTGCAGATGCTTTTCGACCTTAGTGCTGAGAAATCTGAGCCAATTAGCATGAGGGGTAACAGTTCGTAATACGAGGGTAAAATAGTTCAGGAAGATGAAATCAGAAGCAAAATAACCTTGGGTGTCTGGCTTGAGCAAGGTTTTAGGTGCCTTTTGAGGAAAAAGTAAGTAATAGCAACAAGAAGGCTTGTAGTTTTTCTTTTAAAGCTTTACTTTCCAGAAGCACAGCAATAAATCCCAGGGCTTAACAGTGGTCTCCCAGAAACGCTAGTTCTCTCTTTGCACAAGGATGGAATTGAATTAGTTTGTAATCTGAATTTTAGGGCTTGGAGAATTTGTTTAAACAGGTTAAATGCATTCTCACAGATATTGCCTTGCTGCAGACCCATCTTATAGCTCTAGTTTTTTGCTGTCCCCAAGAGACTCAGGCTGTTCTATGCCTTGCAGTCTATTACTGTTAGAGACAAAAAGTGACGAGTATGATCACACTTATTTCCTCCACTTCATCCCTTCCTCCACCCAAAAGAGAAGGGAAAATTACAAAGCAAAGTGTTGTTACTTTAAACACACAAGTAACATGTAAATTACAAGATGAACATAATGAAGTTGTTGCCTGAGCACATGAACTTATACTCAGAAAACTGTGCTGTTCCCTTGTAGGGCAGGATTTTTTATTTGTATTAAAGGTCATAATATAGCATGTACCAAATGTATTCCAGAACAGTCCTTATGACTGATTATAGTCACCCTTTTGTTTTAGGAGAAGTTGTATTATAAAAGAAGGTGTCTTGTTTCCCATATACATTACAATTAGGACCTGTTATAAAAGTTTAGTACATAAAAGAGGATTTTGTATTGTGTTAATGATAGATTAGAGAAATGTTGAGGGAATTGTTTTAGTTATGAGATTTAGCAAGACTTGATCTGGCTGTGTACTTCTGAAGGTTTCTGTGAGAAACTGTGTGAAAGAGGAATGCATGCATCAGGAAAAGATAAGGTGTGAAAGCCACTACAAATGTCCAGATGGTCAAGAAAAAGTGAGAAACTTGGAAACACCAGGAGACAATCAAAAAACATCCATTGTATCGGATGCTAAACACGTTAGCTGCATTGACAGCCTCAGAGGTGAAGCAGGCACCTCCAAGGGCAAGACAACAAATAGGAGATAATGATGGGAAGCCTGACAATACCCATCAAATGATCACAGTGGAAAACCCCAAGATTAACACCACTTAAGAACTAATGATTACAGATGACATTGCAAAATGCATGGACTCAAATGGGAATTTACAACTATAAAGATGGGGCGTTCTGCCTTGAAACTCTGGGTTCAGTCCCACAAGCTTCGGATCGTGACCAAAGAGCCCAGCTCCTCACTTGTTCTCACTCTAACTGGCCATTAGATTGACTTGAGCTACAACAGACTGGTACCTATACAGATCATCTGCAGGGTGTGTGTGGGGGGGCATATGCTAACTATTGTATTTCAATAAATGTGACGTATTTGCCTTCTCTCCTATAAAAGATCCTGCGTGTTTTGTACAGCATAACACCCTCCCATTCTCTCATCACCTGCCCTTTCATTGTGATGCTGCACTGTGATCTGTACAGTTCATTAGGCTGTATGTGACAAACATTACTTTCATTCTACCACGTCAACATATGCATCACGCTGATACAGCCACACTGCAATGAAAAACATTTTGCTGAGCCAATTTTCTCAGAAAAAGAGTAATTTTACATTTTCTTAATTTCTAGGGGTGCTTGGTTAGTGCTCTGAGAGCTGCATTCAGAGGGTTGGTGGGGGATGCCCAACATATCTTCCAATCACATGAGGCTTAACCATTTTTTTCAGCAAAGTGTCATTCCGAGTGCTTGTATAAAATGATTTTAATTAGTTAAGACACTGCTCAGTCTTCTGCTGAGGAAGACACATGCTATTTTCTAAGTGAAGTCAGATGGCTGTGATAAATGAAACCATTGACCTGATATTAAAACAAACGTTAAGGGTCTAAAACAAACACGTGCAAGCAATCACATCATTAATTCATTGCCAACATGCCAACTGAGAGCTGAACGCTTAGGCCAAAATTTTCTCAACTGGCCTCTGAATGTGGGTGCCCAATTTGAGACAAGGGAGGTGGACACCAAAAAATCCTGAAGTATCAGCAAATCGGATACCACTGTTGAAAAATTCTAGCCATGCAGTCTGAGCCCAAAGGATGCTGTGTGCCTTCCCTCACCTGCCATTGAAACCCATAGGATGGGCCGCTAGTCCACTGTAAGGACGGGCCATGTCACTTAAGCCATGTCAAGTACCCACCTTTGCTGTACTATCTAGGCACAATGAGATTGAGTTCATAAAAGGACTTAGCATTTAAATAGCACTTTTCATCTTCCAAAAACTTAATTCATCGTCACAGCTAAGGCTTCTTCACTTCTAAACTTCTGTAGGTCTAGGTTACATCTGCTTTCTGCTCTGAGGGCTACTAATGTTGTATGTCTTGTAAAATTAGTCCCTGCACTTGCAAACACATCTAAAGCACAATCAGCCACTTTTACAAGGTATGCTGGTGCATATAAATGGCAGCATACAGCCTAATTTTCTTGTCATTTGTCTTGTTTAACTCTCACTATATCTTCATGTCTGTGGGCCTGTATTGATCACATTTGCCAAAGTAAACGATTTAGAGACAGAACAGACTCAGCACACATGTTAAAGGTATAAATAGGTATAAATATAGATTAGTTCTCCCCCCATGTGTCAAATGTACTATTTAAAAATCAATAAATCCTAGAGAGACACTACAAGTACTTCAACCAGGTTCAGCAACTGTTTAGGAAAGGGGTCTCCTGCCATTTAAACATCATCAATAAGAAAAAAAATCACACTTCTGTCTGAACATTTTGTACTTGCTACAGTTACAAGTGACACCTAAGATTACCAGAGCTGAGAGATGCTTGCTACAAATAAGCCTGTATCTGTTTTTCAGTTTACTCTGTGCATTTCACAGCATTTTGTCTAGTCAGTTTCAGAGTTTTCCCAGTACAATCAATCAGTCAGTGTCTTCCATTTCTGAAGAGGCCCTCAGAAACATCAAGGGAGGAACAGAACAGACCTTTTTGAAGGGCATGTGAGAAAGGTGCCCTATTTTAAACTGGAGTCTAACAAAAGCATCCTTCTAAAGAGAAAGTATTTGTGAAAAATATGTTTTAGTGTGTAAGATAATAAACAACAATATTTTGCATTTCTATAGCACTTTCCCTAGGAACAACTCAAAGTGCTTTACAAACTTTAATGAATTTACCATCAAAGAACCTTGGGGTAGGGGGTCTGATTCCCCCAGTTTACTGATGATGAGGCAAAGACAGATTAAGTGACTTGCCCAAAATCACACAGGCAATTTGTGGCAAAGCTTGGGGTAGAATGCTGGTCTCTGGACTCTCAGTCCTGAGCCTTAACTAAGACCATCCATCCATACTCTTATCTCATGTACAGAGGAGTTCTCCTGTGAAATCATATCCAGAGGCCTGGACCCACAAGAATTTTGAGGTCCTCCCAACCAACAAATTTCAGCCTCTCTCATTCTCGAATCCTTGATCTTCATACTAGATCAGCAAAAACAATGAGGAGTCCTTGTGGCACCTTAGAGACCAACCTCACACTTAGTAAGACAACTCAAATCTTTTCATGTATGTATACCTATGCCTGTATTTTCCACCCCATGCATCTGATGAAGTGGGTTCTAGCCCACAAAAGCTTATGCCCAAATAAATGTGTTGGTCTCTAAGGTGCCACACGGACTCCTTGTTATTATTGCTGATACAGACTAACATGACTACCGCTCTGAAACCTGACACTAGATCAGGCAGAACCACCATCCCAACCCCACCCCACCGCAGCAAGCGGGCAGTCAGCCAGCAGCAATTAGCTGGGAATGCATTACCACCTGCTATTCTGCCTCTAACACCCTGCCGTAAGCAGGCACCTACATCCATGGCACCCAGTTGTTGAGAGATTAGCTCATGCAATAACAGTAATCAGAAGCAAAAGAGCGCTCTGTCAGTGATACGTTAACCACTGGGCACCTTCTGTGCAGAAATAAATACACAACTTCTCTGCTCATGCAGTTGTCCTGCAGCTCACCAAATAACCTTAGGCAATACCCACATCATTTAGTTATTTATTCTTGAATTACACTAAAACCTACACAGATCCTAAGCAAACAGTTGGTGGGCTCCAATTTATTTGATGACTAGCAGTGTTTGCACCTTTTCCAACAGAAATACTGTAGGTGAGTTTTGCTGCTATTTTTCAAATGAAGCAAAAATTGAAAATGTCCATAAGTTTCCTTGCCAGGTGCAGAAAACAATACCACCACTCTGCACTGCTGGAAACCTAGAGATGGCTTCAGATGTGAAGTTGCTATTTGAACCTCTCTCCTCTGAATTCCAGGGGCAGGGTAGGGAATCCCCAGATCTTATCCCAACCCTGTACTTTTAAGTGTAGATTTGATCTAATACTGCTGTTTTCCAGATCTGGTTCGGGTGCAGACACCAGTGGCAAAACTCTCACACCATTCACACTGTTCACGATACAGGAGAGCTGGAGTGATCTTGGTAGATTTATATTGCTGTACTTCCAGACCAACAATCATGCAATAAGCCAGGAGTCTCCACCATCAAATCCTAATTCTAGCCCTGCTTAGGCTTTGAATGCAGCCTAGATTTAATCTGGATCTGAACACAGACACCTCCTTCCATTTATTCCCAATGCCTTTGTTTGAGGATCTCAAAACACTTAGAACAGTGGGCGATTAGCGACTTCTGATTATAGCGGCCTCTTCTGGTGCATAAGGACATAACACAATAAAAACCAGAAAACTTAAAAAAAAAAAAAAATCACTCAAAAGGAGATTTCTAAAGGGGGGCGGGAAGGGATCTTAGGAGCAATGTGGCCCAGAGCAAAGTTTGGGAGGCCAGGGATGCCTACATTTTAATATTCTCTCTGACACTGTTAACTTGACCAAGTCTCTTCATCCCTCTGACTCAGTTTCACCCATAGGTGCTGGAAATAGGGATGCACAGGATGCTTCCACACATACACTGACTTGAAGTGGTTTCCATCATATACAAGGTTTACTGTTTGGTTCAATGGCTCTCAGCACCCCTGATTTCACCACCTGAAAATGGGGGAGCAGCACCTTCCTTGCTTACATCACACACAGTGCAAGGGCTGGTTGTGCTTGTGTTCTCTTAGTGAATGTGTGCACAGCCTTTTGAAAATGGGAAGTGCTCTATAAATGCTCATTATTACCTTGTCCTCCAGTGCCTACTGAAATCCGCAACATTTTTTGGGCTGGGGGCAGGAGTGAGGTAGCTGCAGCATGTGCTGTGGGAGGCCGCTGAAGTTGCTTATTTTGGACCAAAGCTGCTCTCAGCAACTCAAGGGAATTACTTCTTGAATAGGGGAAAATCCCTTTTCTAGATTATTCACAGCAGACTTCCTCTCCCTCCCACAAACAGCAGGTGTTTCTCTTGAGTGCCGGTATGGTTTTATTCCCGATTATGGTTATTTCAAGGATCTCACAGAGCAAATGTTGCACTTAAACTAAAGATGTTGTTTCAGTGACACACTGGAGAATTTAGCATCCTAGAGTCTTGTGCCTTTAAGAAACAAATTAAATGTGCATTTTCTCAGTAGAACATCCCACTCCAAGGTCTTCTCTTAGCCAGTGAACCATACTTCTCAACAGGCACGTGGCCTTTGCCTTTATGTTTCTCCATGCACCTGAGGCTTTTGGGTATCTCATAGCAACTGCACATCCTGTCTCATGTTATTCCTCACTCTTACCCACCAGTGACCAAAGTGAGAAACACGTGGAAAGTTTGAGGGTGACAGAGCTAGGGTTTGATCCAGTTGTGAATAACCAAGACCTGAGCTCAAATCAAAAAAAATCACTATCCAAATACAGACCAACATTATGGAAAATTGAGAGCTAGGCCCGAATTTTGTGGCTGATCTTTATACGAAGCTGAACTCCAAATGCAGACAGCCTGGCTCTTTGGGAGCATCTGAACCTGTAACTTGCATTATGTGGTTCAATCCCAGTTCTTACCAAAGGCAGATACCTTATAGGCAAGAATCCAGTCACATTTCATTGCTGAAAATGGAGAGATGCATTGTAATTCTTCAGCTAAAGCTTTGCTTTCTTCCATGCTACAGCAGTAATAGTTTAGCAGTAAAACAGATATTTGTAATCTAGATAGCTGCTTTAAAGGATCTGATACAATGCCCACTGAAACTAATTAAGACTCCCATTGACTTCAAATGGGGATTAGTTCAGGGCCCAAATAAAATAAAAAATTAAACACACAATTATATCTACATGCTGACACTACAACATCTGAGAGGAAAAAGAATGGAGACCAACATCTTTAATCCTATCGGGTGCTTTTCTCCCTCTGTAAATGCAATCCATGCAGTTCTTCTCAGCCTTATACAGCATGTGAACATCTGCAAATTTGTTATTTGTGTCAAATGTTATTTTGTGATTAATTAGTACTAAATAGAACATGCAGCCATTTACCCTGAGTATGTGCCATTATCACCATTAAACGTTGAAAAGAGAAGCACTATTCTATAGGAATAAATAAGATAGTGAGTCTGACTGAGATAGATACACAACAGCAGACATAACAAATGAACTCTTCCCGTGTGTATTGACTTAATATAGCATTGTCTTACATTTTACTGCTGCTGATCCAGTCACAAAAATCAGTCTCTAAACATTATAGCCCCCTTCCGATCTCCTTTAAGTGTAGAATACTATGATCTGTCCAATTAACAAAACAAAGACAAGTCAGTTTCTTTTAGCAGCAACAGCATGTTAGAGATTTCCTACCCTCTTAAGTCACATTAAATGCTACAAAATCTCATACGTGCCATTTAGCACGAGCTATCAAATAAGTTACCTGTACACTGTGTGTCTGTAGGGCAGTAAATAATTCAGTATTTCTGCTGCTGAGCCTGGAAACCAGCAATGAGAGTTAAGAGTATTACACTGTGCAGTTACTTACATTTGTCTTTGCACTAGCAGACACTCAGATCAACTGCCAGCATCTTTCCCCTCCTTCCTGTAATGTGACAGCCCTTCCTTCCCTTTTTGAAGTGCTCACAACACATTATTGGTGGGGTGTGAAGGGCTGTGTGTAATGAGACATGTCAAGCATTATAAATATGGGCATTTCGTTGGATTTCTTGACATTTTCACGTGTCTACCAAGGATCTGCCAACACTTCAGTCTATAATCCACTTTGCAGAGCAAAATCCTTTTACAGACAGTTCTCCAATCTCTCAACTTCTTCCTGTTATTCCCCTCTTGCTTTGATGGACAGGTAGTTGATTACAGACCATGTCTGAGATAACCCTGTGTATTATATAGAAATGTTTGTAAATCAGGGCACAAGCAGAACAGAGGGTTCAAAAAGTTTAAGGGCCAGATCCAACACTCACTAAAAGCAATGGAAAGACTCCCATTTACTTCATTGGGGCTTTGGATCAGGCCCAAAGAGAGCTTGGTGCCACTGGGATTGTAACATTGTCCTGTCCCAGAAGGGGCAAGTTGGGTTATTGAATCAAAAAATCATACTCTTAGGGAACGGGAGGACTTTCCTTTGAGAAAGACTTGGAGCAAAGTAACATCCATTGTATCTTCCAAAGAGCTTCTGCAATCTCCCCATTTCCTGTTTTAAGGCCTTTACCCCAAACCAATGCTGCACAGGTATTCCTCAAAGCCAACTCTTCATCCCTTGATTACTTGGCAGACCTCTTCCCACCCTTCCAAACCTCCCAGCGGGTTAACAGTATTCCTATTTGTGTGTTCAGTGCCACCAGTGCATTAAGGATCCGATCTGAGACTTTCTATGGGTGTCAGTGAGTTTTGGAATGGGCCTGTAGTCCTGTACAAGACAAATCCCAGAGAGCTGGCAATACAAGATACACACAAATCAGACTGGATACACTAGCATATGCAGAGGATGGTATCAGGTTGGATTATTCCTTTTTTAAACTGAATCTCTTTGGGATATGGCAATGGACTAACATGAGTTAGCATTTGTAGACCTAGCAGCGGAAGGGAGGTTCCTTGACCTCCCTCTCAGTCAACCCAGCTTCCATTATGGTCTCTCCCCAGGAGTCTGCTAAAGCAGTCTTTATGCTCAATCCTGTGCTCATGGTTTGCTGCACACGGTCAAAAACATAGGCATCCAAAAGGTCCTATCCTAATGCACCCCTGCTGACCACAGCAGGCTTCTATGAAAGGGGACAATCTAGCAGACAGTCCTTAACAGCACCATGTTTGGAGCCCTGCTCAGATATCTAGAGCACAAAGCCTTATATTACACCCGATCTCTAAGGCCCCAATTCTGCAACGGACTCTGTACAGGCTGACCTTTCCATCCACACCGAGCCCCATCAAAGTCAGACACTGATTCTACAACAGGGTCCATGCAAGCATAAAGGTCTGTGTAATGTAATTACATAGAGTTTTAAGGCTATCCTGCCCCTGCACATCACCACACACTGATTGCAGCAGCCACAATAGTTATCCCCAGAATATGAAACAAGATTAGTTTCAAATGAATTCATTTTTCAAATACAACTAATTATATTGAAAAATTAAAATTTCATGTCAAAATAGAACTCTCAAGTAAAATAAGTAAAATTCATCATCTTATTGCCTTTAAACATGCACTCTGTATCACCCCCTGCAACACACACACAATCCCTTTTCCCCCATGCATGTGAGAGAGACAGAGTGAGAGAGAGTGTTTCTGTTTTTAGGCTAGAGAAAAGCAGCTTTCAATGCAGTGCCTCTTTAAAATGAAAGTTTCGTCTCTCTCTTAAGAACAGTGCAAAGACTTCAAATGCATTTGAAAAAAAAAAAAAGAGCAGTGGGTGTATACTGATGGTGCAATTAGGCTGGAAGCCGATCACAGTTTAGGTGTCAGAAATTACAAGGCTCTGACGGATCAAGAAAACACTTGCTAACGAGGAAGCTACATGGCTTTGAGTCTTGGCATCCTGTGTAGAGACAGAGTGCTTGTAAAACATAAAAATAAATAGAACAGGCAATACTCCAGGGGTGAGCACTCCCTGGGAGCAGGTGCAGGGAAGTCTGCACAGCTTGATTTTAGAGATGCTAAGAATCTGGGGGACCTGTTGAAGTCAACTGAACCAGTGGGTACTCAGTACCTTTAAACTTGCCCATAAACAGCAAGCAGAGGGTTTGAGAACTAGTGAGCCACCATTTCACTCCTGGAATCATCATTAAGATTTTAAAGAAAGTTCAAGTGGGGGTTGTTAGGTGAAGAAAATGAATCCAAAGGATTGTGTGTGGAAGAGACTACTGGAGAATAATTGACCAGCAGCCATCTCTAAAACATAGGAGTCACCCTACCACTAGAAACAGTTTTTAACCTGAACATGCTAGTACAATAGTCTCTGGAGTTCTATCATCAGATGCAATCCAGACAGCTGCTGTCTCTTTCAGAGTGTTTCTTTCTGTTCATAAGGAACCCCACCATTAAAAGAAAATGCCAAGTTCTATCTTCTTTGAAGAGATTAATCTCCTTTCTCTCTTTAACATTCAGCAATAAAGTGAACCTGAATGGTTAAAACTCATTTACTGACTCTTAATAAAATGTACTTAAAAAGAAAGAGTCAAACTCCTCTGCATGAAATCCAAACCAGAATAAAATGAAATTATATGCTTATATGCTTTAATACAGCTACTGCTACTTAAATACAGCTAATACTAGTAACATTCAAATGATTTCAAAATAATAATTAAAAAAAACCACACACCCTGCAAGAATGTCCCAAAGTAGCCACTTAAAGGTTGCACATTATTTCAAATCCAGTTTTTCACAAGCATGCCCATACTTCTTATCAAACAGCACAGAAGTAAATCCATTCCCATTATTATACGTTGCAGTGGGGGGTATACCATTTCCATTTTCTGGGCAGAATCAGAGCAGCTCACCTATGTGTCATAGGCCCTATACTGCTAACAAAGTTTCTTCTTTAGCTCAAGTGGTAAGGCCCTATGCCTACAAAGCAGGGAAATTTTGGTTCTACCCCTGGTATCTCTATTGAGTATCTGAGTTGCCACAGTATGCAGCATAGCGACATATGTGAAATCCTAAGTGGCCACAGGCTTGTTAAAATATTTACACATCCCTATAAAGCCTAAGTTTATAAACTTCAGTAGCTCATATGAATCTTCACTGAAAGTCACGTATCAGAAACCAAACTGAAATTTTGGTTACATAATCTACCGGCTATCTCCTTATTTTGTGCCCAGTGGTTTGTGTCTGAGGTAGACCCATAATGCATCACGGATCAGGTGAGAACACTCTCCAAAAGGAAGGAGATTTGGTTGAAATATTGTTCTTATCAAAGGTAACAGGGAACATTTTTATTTGCTTTACAGAGAAACATCCCTTTTGCTTAAATCGATTCCATAACAAAAAATGGTGAGTATTTTATCCAAGCTTTGTTGAGATGAAAGGGAAATGTCAGCCATATAAAATGTGTGTCAAGCAAAGAGAGAAGCAATTTCTAGTAGAGGCTGTCAAGCTATTATTGCTGTATTCACAAGGTCCACGTGACAAGGTCACCAGTGTTACTTCGAATGCCAAGGATCAACTCAGCCTAGTTTCCTTGTGGTGATGTTAAATATGTACAGTTTAAGGCACACTGCAGACTTCGTTGGTCATTTCCTTTTTCCAAAATACATAGATCCTCAGCTGATGGAACTTTAATTTGTATTCATTTGAGCTACTCCAGTTTGCACCAGCTGAGGAACGGACTATGTAATTTGGATAGTGGTAAGTAAAGTTTGCAATGCACCTCAAAATGTACAAGTAACCGATCAAGATTGGTTCAAAATTTTACAGAACAGCCATATTATCTCGATCTTTGTTTGCTGGACTGACTCCTTTGATCTCCCTTCATCTACCACTCTCTCTTGTTCTTCCTTCTTTCCCCCCTTTTTATTTTTTTACAGCCCATCCTTTCAGCTTGGTTTTTCTTAATGTTTCTTCTTTATTCCCTGTGATAAAAAAACCTGATTTGCAGCCTACAGGTGTTACATCTGTCTCTTGTGGCCAACAATTTAAAAACATTTAGCCAGGTGTCTATGGTGGAGTTCACTGCAGTAGCTGTATTTAAGCTAATATTGATAGTGATTTTTTTGGCATGGGGATGCAGGAGAGGTTCAACAAACTAATGAACTTTACTGTCATGTACCACTGCTCAAGACAGAGTGGATGATAGCAAATCTGAGAAACTACCTGGGCTGGCCATTCCTGTCAGCACTGGGAAAGCCGCTGTCTAGATTGATATATGTCCAGAAGGAGATCTGGGAGATCAAAGAGACCAGTCCACCAAACAGAGACAGAGTGCATAGAATTGTCCCTGTTTATTTTCACCCAAAGTAGCACTAACCTGATTTAACTCCCACTGACAGAACCACATTGGTTGTGAACCAGAATAACTTCTATTGATTTAAAATCAGAGCCACAGATTGGAGAAAGTTTGCATGTGTGTGGGTGTGACAATGATTCGCCATCTTGACTGACACACTGGGGACTGAACCTGGGAAGTCCAGAGAGAAAAGCACAAACAGCAACAGTTTGAGCTAAACAGCAAAGCCTCTACAGCCAGTGGCTGTACCAACTCATATTCTCTCTGGATCAGCACAGAGGCAGAGCTGCAACGCATCCACCAGTGGGTTGGACACTGGACACAGTAGTTCTCGCTGATATAATGAAAGCTATGCCACTGTGACCTCTTCCCATACACCAGGCTTTTTGTGTGTGTTTACGTTTGACTTTGTCCCTAAACGTATTGGGAGAGCAGTAAGTGATTAGAACAAGAAGGGTTTACTTGAAATAAGCATCCTGGGAGTTTTAATCTCTAATCCTTTGCAAAAATTTGAGGATTTAACATCAACCTGTGCCTTGTTCAGAGTATGCTAAAGCCATTACCAAATCTAGCATTTCAGTCGTCTAAGAGCCAGCCACTCAGCATAATACCCAGGGCACTAACCTCTTCAAATAGATCTGCACGAAAAATCATGCTATCAGTTTTCCCTAATCTCTGTTCCCAACCATAGTTAACTGAAGAGCGGCCATTGCAATGAGAAGCAGCTGGACCTATCACAAGTTCTTAGGAGTCTTTTTCCTGTCAGGTTCTAGTAAAGTGGATTAGACAACAGCCTATATGCTAAACGTTATAAATAGACTCAAATCAAATACAGAATCATCCTGATTTTCCAAACCTTGGGTGTAAGCTGAAAGAGGATCAGGATCCCCAGTGCTCATTCATTACATTGACTATTCCCTTAGTTTTTTGAAGCCTTGATTATTCAAGTCTATTCATTTTCTCCCAGGACATAAAATAATTGAGGTTTATAAGATGTATGCCAAATAAAGTTTGTACTATATTCAACTAATCCAATCTGATTTTTCCCCATGCAGTGATTAACTAACTATGTATGCTTACCACTGCTTTCTAGTCAACAAAAGCAGAATGCCTAAACTGTGGTCATAAACCCTATTCTGCAGGAACTAACAGAGCCTCCTTTCAATCAAACAGCAGAGGCTTCTGCCATATGGTGCTGCATAGTGAGAGCCATTACAATTTTAGTAGCCACATATTTGTAACAGTATTAAAGCTGCTCACAATGAAGATCTGGGGGAAAGTTGCTGATAAGAGACTAGGACGAGAAGTAAAGGTCAGTGACAATCAGTTTGGATTTGTGACAGGCAAATCAACAATGGATGCTCTCTTTGCATTAAGATTGTTGCACAGGCAATCTAGAGAAAAGCCAAAAACACTGCACACGGTATTCATTCAGTGAGAGAGAGTTTATGAACTGTGACGGAGCCAGACCAGAAGGATATAGGAGAGTGATGGAAGGCAGGTACATTAGTCTCAGGGTGTGCAGGTCCCTGTTCCCTGGATGGCCAAACAAAGGCTACTCCAGACCAATCAAGACACCTGGGGCCAATTAAGAACCTTCTAGAAAGGAGTAGAAACAGCTAGCCTGATTGGGACACCTGAAGCCAATCAGGGACTGGCTGAATCCAGATAAAAACCTCCCAGTTAGTCAGGTGGGCTGTGGGTGTCAGGAGCTGTGGAAGGAAGTTATGCTGTTGGTGAGAGGGAGTGGTGGACAACATATCGTCCAGAAGGAAGGAGGCCCTGAGGTAGGGGTGAAGTGGAGTTTGAAAAAGTGGGGACTGCTGTGAGGAAGTAGCCCAAGGAATTGTATTGTGTTTTGTGGATAAAAGATCAGCCATCTTAGCTGATACTGTTAGGGTCCCTTGGCTGGAGCCTAGAGTAGGGGGCGGGCCTGGGCTCCCCGCTTTCTGCCTCCCCTAATTAGTCTCTGAGATTGGGAGACAATAGAGACTGTGCCAGGAAGGATAGCTTCTCCTCACTGGTTTGTGATGAAAATGGCTCAATAGGCTGTGACCTTATCTCCAGAGAGAGAAGGGCTCCGTGGAGGGTCACAGTGAGCCGCTGAGGCTAGTAAAAATCCACCAGGAAACGCAGGATCCACGAAGATAAGGACAGAGCTTTGTCACAGAACACATTCTGAAAGAAGTCATCTGGTGGATGAGAATGAAACAAATACCTGGAGACTACATCAGACTCATCCAGGACATGTGAGAATACTGTTACCACGGTCAGAACACCATGTGGAGAAACTGAACAGTTTCTAGTAAGAATCAGAGAAGTAGCCATGTTAGTCTGGATCTGCAGTAGAGTGTCCTGTGGCACTTTAAAGACTAACAAAAGTATTGAAGCATAAGCTTTCATGGGCTAATACCC
>ML677341.1:66650560-66735983 GCA_007922305.1 Dermatemys mawii
GTCGGATGCATCCGACAAAGTGGGTATTAGCCCATGAAAGCTTATGCTTCAATACTTTTGTTAGTCTTTAAGGTGCTACAGGACTCTGTCACTTCTGCAGTTTCTAGTAAGAGTCACAACACACCAAAACTTGGCACTAAGCCTCTTTTTGTTCATGCTGGTGCTTAATGCACTGACAAAAAATATCCAGAGTGGCACGCTGGTGCATGCTTTTTGTAGATGATATAGTGCTCATGGGGTAGGTCAAAGAGAAAGCAAAAGAAGATTGAGAGAGATGGACATTGTGAATTATTTTCTAGGTAATCTGCTTTGATCTAACAAAAACACAAACTAAGCTTAAAATATTGGATATGAATTAGCAGATTCTCACCCTAAGGGATGACACAAACAGGCTGCAGATTTTTAAGGGGCAAGCTGCACTTGCTTTACAGCTTGTAATCCCCAAGTGTTTCACAAACAGGCTAGAAATCCCTTTAGTCTGGGTCCAACACTTCTCCCAGTTCAGTCTTTGTTCCTCAGGTGTTTCCAGGAGTCTTCTTGGGCGTGGGAGGGGTGAAGAACCACCAGTGGTGTCACTCCTTGCCTTATATAGCTTTTGCAAACAGCAAGAACACTTTGTCCCAAAGCTTTGTTCCCAGACCAGTCGTGGGAAAAATATGGACATCAGAAAATGGAGTCCAGCATCATGCAGTCTCATCACATGTCCTTGTAGAGTCACAGCAGCCATTACTCAGAGACTGTCTGTAGCGTTCTCGGGAAGGGTCCCCAGGCGGGAGATAAGCTTCTCCTAAGGCACAGTGTTCTTTTTAATAGCCCATTACTCTGAATAGGCCCTTTACAAACAGCTATTTAGACTGAAAGCATTAGGCATTACCCAGGGGTAACTACATTTGAAGTACAGATACAGAGGGTATGGTTACACTTACAAGATTATAGCGCTATAGGTTATAGCGGTCCCCTTATACAGGAATATGTATAGCGCTATTGTATGTCCACACTCAGATGCTCCTGCGGTATAGCATGGCCACATTTGGGGCACTTAACGCGGCATTAAGAGCAGCGCATTAGGGCAGGTATCCCAGCATTCAGCTGGGTGCAACGTGCTTTTTAAACGAGGGGGGTGAGGGGGGACGCGTTGTGTGTATGCGGAAGGAGAGAGACAGTGGTTTTTCCGTTTTTCTGAAAGCCTGTCAGTGAGCCTCCCTTCACAGAAGGCTTTGTTTTCACACAGGCTCCCTCCTTAAACATTTGCATTGCTTATCTGCCGAGTTAAGAAAGAAACTCTAAAGAGGTACTTCCGCATTCCTCCAGCCGAGTTCAAAACAAAGGGAAGAGACGTCAATTGCCTTAAATGGCTCTAGGCATCTCCAGAGATTACTTGTAGCGCAGTGGGTGTCCACATTCTTGCTGTAGCGTTACAGCAGCTGCGCTACAGCCCTTATTCCCCATGGGGAGGTGGATTAATAATAGCGCTATAACTCAGCAGTTATAGCGCTATTAGTGCCTTGCTAGTGTGGACGGGGAGTAGGTTATAGCGCTCGTGGGGGCTTTATAGCGCTATAAAGTGCCAGTGTAACCATGGCCATAGTCAGTATTTATAACTTCAGATAGAAGAATGATACATGCATACAAATAGGATAATCACATTCAACAAATCATAACTTTTCCAATGACACTTCCCATGACTCATCTTGCATAAAATCCATCATAATTATGCTGTAACCATATCATAATATCACTATGAAGAATATGGGGTACAGTGCCACAGAAGTGTGTATCTGAAAGAAATGGCATGAAAAGCAGAAGGAATACAACAGAGGACATGGTCTGTAGATTCAATGATACCCTTCAGGAAGGTGACAAGTCTGTAAATCTGGGAGGCCAGCCACTACCAAAAGTGCAGCTTATGCCAGCAAATCTTCTGTCATTCCAGAAGGTGTTTCTTTCACATCCCCGAGCAGCAAAAGTTTTGCCAACGTAAGCGCTAGTGTAGCCATGTCTCAGTGGCACACAGATTGAAAGGTTGTTCCAAGTCAAAGGGATGGCATGAAAGATAGTGCAAAGCCAAGGGTTGAAGACGACGACAAAAGGTAGCAACTGAGAGAGATTTGGAAGGAACTAAAGGAGCAAGGGAAAGGAGAACAAGTAAATCGACCAGACAGAGTTGTACAGAGCCTTGCAGAGGGAGGATAAGGAGCTCAAGTTTGATCTCAAAAACAGCACGAAAGGAAGGCACCAAACCAAATCTAAGAGTAGGGCAATCAGAGATGAAGTGCCTGGAGATGATCCTCAGAGCATCATTCTGGATGGACTTTAGGGACCACACGCTAGAGGACTGAGAGGTAAGAGATGGCAATGATCAAAGCTAAAGATTATCACCAAATGATGTACACAGAAGGAAGAAGAAAGTACTTATTTACACTCAGAAAATTTTGAAAATTAGCTCCTGTGGAAAACTGAGTTTATTATTAACCTCCCTGGCATATCTTCAAATTTTTACCTTGATAGATAACCCTTTCAAGGCCAAGGCTTAGAAACAGGGCCAGCTGAGACAGACTGTGAAATTGAAGTCCTTAGAGGGCCCCACGCTGTGATGGGGATTGAACATAGTGGAGATAAAAATGGTGTGATATATGCCATTTAGATGGTCCTCTGGACTCAGCATTCAGAAAGCATAAACTTGATCAGAAAATAAAGCTGATCGTTCTGAGTCCTATTTGTGCCCTAAATCCATGCATTTGTCTTGCAAGAATCAAAGATTTCATTCTTACTTAATCTCTGGCTACTATATATATCATTCAAGATTTAACAACCATTGATCAGGAAACAAAGTTTGTTCCACTGTATATGATCCAGAAAAAAACCACATTTGGATAAGTCACTCTTGTCTCAGCTTTGGTTAAATGAAACGATATGCTCACAATAAGATGGATTCAACAGAGTGCTAGAATTAAATATTCGATAATATTTAAACAAACATTAAATTGAATCCAATTATCAAGTTTCCACCACTTGGTGGGTATCAGAACTTTTCCAAACCACGTGCAGATCTTCACTGTCTTTCTTAGATACCAACATTTAAAAAAGTAAAAGGAAAGACGTCTTCACCTAAATTAATACTTGTTGCTCTCTTTAGGGGACAATCCTATAAAATGCTGGGGTGAGTGTGCTCAGTTTGAATCAAGTGCAGCATATTGCAGAATTGGGCCCTTTCAAAGGGAACAAAGCTTGTGCTATACAGGTCAGAATAGATGGCCTAATGGTCCCTTCTGGCCTTAAATTCTATGAAATAAGTTGTTAGGCTTAATCTTATAGAGTATTTGGCAGCTGTTCCACGTAGAATACTTTAACTACTCCAAGGATGCACTGGTGCAATAGGCCCTGATTCAGGAAGACACCTCTAATGAGGAAAGCACCTGTTACTTGCTTTTCTAAATCAGGACCATAGAAAGGTGTGGTCTGGTTGTCTCAAAAAGAAACTAAGATTCAAGAACTACTGGTACTGACATTGATTCACTCTGTGGCTTTAGGCAAATCACTTACCCCACTTCCTCTGCCTTCTCGTCTGTAAAATAGTGCTCCACAGCAGTGTTTCAGGATTAGTTAGTTAATGCTTGAAAGCAATTTGAATATGAAAAGCACTATAACATATAAGTGCTAAGGTGGGATTTTTTAGTGAGTGTCACATCACGACAAGTCTTTAATGCATACTTAGCAAGAAGCACAGCTTAAAAAATGACAGCTCTCAAATTGTTAAGCTAAGATCTACACTATAAGACAACAGTCAAGGCAGATCAATATTTAGACCTATCAGCCTGGAGATCAAGTGATATCTTCAGGGAACAAAGTGAGCTGTAGATGTCTTGTAAGCAGCTAAATTGGAGGTCAGGTATCTATTTTCAAAATGCCAAAGGAGGCAGAAACTGTTATCAGCGTCAAGGATGTTAAAGTGCTTAATAGAGTCATTTCAAAGGGAACACCTGAATCACAAATAAACAGAACCTCGGTGTTCATTTAAGCTCTGGGGAATTTTTTTTTGCTTCTTTTGATTGAACACTGTTTCTTTTAGAGATTTGTATTGTTTCATTTTTATTTTGCTTTCAGTTTAAATTTAATTGATACACTCAGCAGTAAGTTGGGTTTGAGTCACTTACATATTTGTCACATGCACTGCCATTTTGAAAGCTGTTTTCTCCTGCATGTCTTTTTAGTGTTGTGGTTTGATCAGTCCAATCCCAAGAAGATGTTACTTGAACCACATGGATGTGTGTGTGCATTCATCAGGGAGTCAAGAACGGGAAACAGAGGCTGCAGACAACCAGCCCCACTAAGGTAATCACACCATCTCACAACGAATGAGAATAGCCATATTCATTTATCCCTTCTGCTCTTTGCTGAGACTGATAACAAGGATGCAAGTGGTGATGCTAGTCTTTGTAATATGAACATTAGGAAATGATCCAAATCCACTAACTTGCTTCACAGGAGCCAAAAGTCTCTCGTCAAGAAGTGATAATGTTCAAATACCAAAATGGCTAGACCTGAACTATTGTCCTAGAGGAAAAGGCTGTGTGTTCCTAGACCAATCCCAGCAACTGATATCCTGCTGGGAGGCTGCTGCACAGGGAGTTTAGGGGAACGGGGAACTGATGGTGGGGCTGCCAGTCAATCCTGGTTCCAAGCCCCCACCAGCTAGCTGTAACTGGCTGCTCTTCCTGCAAGCAGTGGACAAAGCAGACGGCTGCCAAACAAAGTTAGAAAGGAGCATTGCACAACTTTAAACGAGCATGTTCCCTAATTGATCAGCAATGTAACAATGAAACAGTGTTAACCGGATGACTAAGTGAGGAGTTACTGTATCTCTTCTTGCTGTATTTTGTTTAGTAAGCTGGCTGTACATAACAATGGTCACTATTACAAGGCCTGAGTTTTTCTTCTTCTGCCTATAATTCATCTCTGCCTTTCAGACAAAAATTACACTGGTCTACAATTTTTTAGAAGTCGTCTGCTTCAGAGATAAAATGTGATGTTTATTATGTATTTTGATGTGAATTCAAATATGACAATTAAAACAACTGATTGGCTACTGTTTCTAAGATATTTAAGAGTTTACATTTTATGTCTATGTATATTGTGTAGATAGTAGAGTTTTAATCATAAAGTGTAAACCTAGGTCTTTTCATGTGTTTATGGTTGCTTTACATGATATTTCACCTGTCCTGTTTATGTAACACTTTAAAAATCAGCAAAAGGGTTATATAAATGAAATGTATTATGAAACAAAAGGCAAAAAACTATTACGTACATAGTTTAGTCCTATTCAGTGTCTACTCGGTGCTTCTTGGCTTGTCTCTTGTATTCATTAAATGGAGCATCTCTTGTCACTGTCCAGCAATAGTCTGCAAGCATTGATGGGCTCCATTTGCCCTGACAGTGTTTCTCCATTGTTGCAATGTCCTGGTGAAATCGCTCGCCATGCTCGTCGCTCCCTGCTCCGCAGTTCGGTGGAAAAAAATCTAGATGACAGTGCAAAAAATATATCTTTAGTGACATGTTACAACCAAGGCTTTTGTATGCCTTGAGGAGGTTTTCCACCAACAACCTGTAGTTGTCTGCCTTGTTGCTTCTGAGAAAATGTATTGCTACTGACTGGAAGGCATTCCATGCCGTCTTTTCCTTGCCACACAGTGCATGGTCAAATGCATCACCTCGAAGAAGTTCACGAATCTGAGGACCAACAAAGACACCTTCCTTTATCTTAGCTTCACTTAACCTTGGAAATTTTCCACGGAGGTACTTGAAAGCTGCTTGTGTTTTGTCAATGGCCTTGACAAAGTTCTTCATCAAACCCAGCTTGATGTGTAAGGGTGGTAACAAGATCTTCCTTGATTCAACAAGTGGTGGAGGCTGAACACTTTTCCTCCCAGGCTCCAATGACTGTCGGAGTGGCCAATCTTTCTTGATGTAGTGGGAATCTCTTGCACGACTATCCCATTCACAGAGAAAACAGCAGTACTTTGTGTATCCAGTCTGCAGACCAAGCAAGAGAGCAACAACCTTCAAATCGCCATAAAGCTGCCACTGATGTTGGTCATAGTTTATGCACCTCAAAAGTTGTTTCATGTTGTCATAGGTTTCCTTCATATGGACTGCATGACCAACTGGAACTGATGGCAAAACATTGCCATTATGCAGCAAAACAGCTTTAAGACTCGTCTTCGATGAATCAATGAAGAGTCTCCACTCATCTGGACCGTGAACGATGTTGAGGGCTGCTATCACACCATCGACATTGTTGCAGGCTACAAGATCACCTTCCATGAAGAAGAATGGGACAAGATCCTTTTGACGGTCACGGAACATGGAAACCCTAATATCACCTGCCAGGAGATTCCACTGCTGTAGTTTGGAGCCCAACAGCTCTGCCTTACTCTTGGGTAGTTCCAAATCCCTGACAAGGTCATTCAGTTCAGCTTGTGTTATGAGATGTGGTTCAGAGGAGATGTGAGAAAATGTGGGTCCTGTGACATTGATGGTTCAGGACCAGAAGTTTCATCCTCTTCCTCAAGTGAGAATGATTCTGGTGCATCGGGAACCGGCAGTCCTTCTCCGTGGGGTATTGGGCGTATAGCTGATGGAATGTTTGGATAATGCACAGTCCACTTTTTCTTCTTTGACACACCTTTCCCAACTGGAGGCACCATGCAGAAGTAACAATTGCTGCTATGATCTGTTGGCTCTCTCCAAATCATTGGCACTGCAAAAGGCATAGATTTCCTTTTCCTGTTCAACCACAGGCGAAGATTTGTTGCACAAGTGTTGCAGCATATGTGTGGGGCCCACCTCTTGTCCTGATTTCCAATTTTGCAGCCAAAATAAAGGTGATAGGCTTTCTTAACCATAGTGGTTATACTGCGCTTTTGTGATGCAAAAGTCACTTCACCACAAACATAGCAGAAGTTATCTGCACTGTTCACACAAGTACGAAGCATCCCTGCTCACTTTGGCTAAACAGAAATGTGTCCCTTTGCAAAAATCAAACACTGACAAATAAGAGAGCACGACATTGTATGATTTCTAGAGCTGAGATAGGGCAATTTGTTCAGCAGAGTGATGTAAGCTTTGTTATGATTGCATCATCCATGACTTCTAGGAATAATATGATGCAATTCATATCATGTATGACGCAATACCAGCTTCAGATTGCATTATTCATTGTTTTGCCTAAAAAGCAAATACTGTCCAAACCCAGTCATAGATTTATTAATAGATCCAGTCAAAGATGTATTTTAGTCATTTCTGGTTTAAATTGAGATCCCTTCCCTTTATAACTCACTTATCCTCCGCCATTCCCATGTCAAGGGTCGTATATACTGACCCAATAGCATATCTTGAAAACTAGAGCCAATCAACAATTTTAAGCATCATTTTCATTCTCAGTGACCCAGAATTAGTAAAATTTGACTACATTTATTTCAGAAGCATTTTGGCTGTAGAGCAGTGTTATCAGACCATAGCTCTTATTTAAGTACCCACTCTACAATGCCACTACAATGTTGCCTGGTTTGTTGCTTTGGGTATTAGTGTTTTAGATTGTTGACTTCTTATTAGAGCAGTTAAAATACCAATGACACCACACACACTACACAGAAAAAACTGTTCAGGAGAGCCCTGCACGGATACAAAATTTGTATCTGCATCCAATCTGTGATCTGCAAACATATCCGCAGAACTGCAGGCTCTAGTGTTCAAATTCCTAACAGGTCTTAAGCTCCCAGGCCTGCTGTTTAATCAAAGGTAGTAAAGTGTGTCTATTTACTATGCTGTTTTAATGTATCTCTACTCTTGTCTCATGATGAAACCACTATTATATTTGCCAGATTACACCTACCCATTTGACTGAGAGCTCTTCAGGATGAAGATAATGTCTTCCTATGTGTCTGTCCAGTGCCAAACACAAGACCCAGGTCACACCGGGGGCCTCTGGGAGCTACCAGAGTTCCAATAATAACTGCTACATGCTGTCAGTAAATGGTGCTTATGCCTAACAATTTCAGTGTACAAATTATAAAATGCATGATTTATTTCTGTGCTGGAGGATGGTCCTGGATGGCAAACAAATTGTCATCACCAGTTTAGGGCTGATCCAATACCAACTGAAATAAGTGACAGTCTTTCCATTGGTCTCAGAAGGAGAGTTAGGGCCTTTAAATTTAAGTTGGAATGTCATATGACTTTATATCCATTCCAGTAAAAAAGGATGTTTTCTTCCTGTTTACTTTTCAGCCATCTAATGCCATTAGTACATTCATTATTCAAACTACAGCATATGCATAAACCTTTATTTTTGCCTACATAATTATTTTCATGGCTTTTTTGCAGCGATAGCCCACATCAGTAGTAACTCAAAGACTACACTAACTGGTACCCTGTGGCATCTGTGAAATGAGCTGGTGAGGTCAGTACAATTCCTGGTAGATTGGTGGTGTAATATTTTATGAGGGGGATGCCATCACCAGAATTGGCATCCTTGTTAGCAGTTTCAGCAGAGAGCCCAAGGAATGAATGAACAGGGAGACTGAACTCCCTTTTCAAAGCAATACCTGATTCCTCCTAGTAAGGGTCGAGGTTTGTTGGTGGGACGGAACTGGCACTATTACAGCTTATAGTGCTTCAGTCTGTGGCTGCCAATCTGGCCCCTCTGTCACCGGAAGGGGTAGGCCTTCAACTGTTTTGGTGGATTCTGCCCATAAATACCATCAAATAGGCTGCTCCCACTCATGAGAGCTAAAGAAAAATTCACAAGTTAGAGAAATTCAAGTTTTTAAAATATCTACAGGGACATTGTCAAAGGCAACCACGGAAATTAAGCACACACTTAATTCTTATTGCAAGTCCATGGGAGTTGGACACCTATCTCCCCCCCCCACCCCGCCCACTATCCTTACTATTTTTGTTTATAGCCCTGTCTGTAGCTCCCTGTTCTTATGCATGCTGTTCAACAAAATTAGTATTTCATATTAGTAAATTTATAGTGAAAGGTGTTAAACATGTTTACAAAGTTTCTTGTCTGATTCACAGGCAATTACTCCCTTTGACAGCAAAGATTACATATACTATACACATCTAAAGGAAACCTGGAGTTAATTAATTCTGCAAATATTAGCATTGCTCCCGGCTTGTTTCTTTTGCACAATAATATTCTATTTGAAGGAAGGAATTGCACAATATGGTTTAATGTGTTGTGGTCAAAAAGAAGTTCGCTGGAACATTCTGAGATACTTGGTTAAAAAAGTTCTATCTTCATACATTATGTTATGGTTAATATTTATCTACTTAGCAACGTATAATCGTAAAAATGTAGGGCTGGAAGGGATCTCAGGAGATCATCTAGTCCAGACCACCTGTACTGAGGCAAGACCAAGTAAATTTAGACCATTCCTGACAGGTGTTTGTCTAACCTGTGCTTAAAATCCTCCAGTGACAGGGATTCCACAACATCCCTAAGTAACCTGCTCCAGTGCTCCACTCTTCTCATAGTTGGAAAGGTTTTCCTAACATCTAATCCGAACCTCCCTTGCTGCAAATGAAGCTGAGTACTTATTTGGTACGACACAGCTATTAAAAATGCTGTATCCAACTATGGTTAGAGAAGTACTCAATATGAAACTCTCCATAGAAAGAGTCAAAAGAGGGTGTGATGGGGTCTGTAGCCAACACGGGCTCAGAAAGCGTTAATGTAGGCCTCAGAGAGCAATTATGCTTCCTGGCTGCACTTTGGAGAACGGGCCAGGCTTAATTAATGCTGAATGTCAGGGCTGGGAAAGGAGCTAGGTGGTTAGTACAAACAGAGGAAGCTGTACTTCAGGGGGAATTCTGCACATAATATGTTAAAATTCTGAAAAATTCTGCATATTTTGTCAAAATAACGTGATATAATCACACTGGTTTCAATTATTTAGGTAATTTATTTAAACTACAAAACAATGGATGTATAATGGGAGTGGGGAGCATTGGAGGAAACCCCCCAATCTCCGTGCCTAATAGTAATGTAACTAGATTTGACCCTTTATCTCTAGCTATTAGTCAACATACATATGCAGCCATATGCTCAGTGTTATGTCACAGGCAACTGAAGAGCAAGTGAGGGCTGGGGAATCAAACTCACAATTTACACTGGCTGCTGACCATCTCCAGAAAGGTCAGTAGCAAACAGTTCATGGAGCACATTTTGATAAGAAATTTTTTCAGTCCAAAAATTTATAGCAATTCTAACCATCAAGGCACCATGAGCATTTATAAGGCCATTATATCCTTTACACCCCTCTGGCCAGGTAAAGGAGTCTTAAAACTTTTACATCAGTTTTATACTCCTGGGAGAATTCACAAATACAATGGGAACAATTCACTCAGTGAGCAGGCTGCTACATTCTGCTTTGCCTGAGGGGACAGTTGGTGCCACGCCTACCTCTTCAGACACCCTGCCCCTGCATGCTGAGCATGCTGCAATAGTGAGCAAGAGGGACAGTGTCCCTCTCTCACACACGACAGTCTACTCCTTCACACACTCCCAATGGTGATTTATGTCTCTATTGGCTGCTCTGGGTAACTGAACCGACCCTGCAGTGGACAGTTTTGTAGTGGACAAAAGTCCTAGTTTGGATGGATGGAGAGTATTAGATGAACTGGCACCAGCGGACACTGGTTATAGTAGAATCTGTCTGAGAAGTTCCCTTTGTGTTACAAAGCAGCTGAGCCAAAGGAAGGTTCATGGCCAGGGATGCCTGAACCAACCCATTCTAGGTATGGATAACAGTTAGCTTCATATATTCACCAGCCTTGGGGCTAAGGGGTTTCTCATATGGCAGATCAGGGCATGGAACAGCACCAGACAGTGTGCTGGCAGTAAGAGAGAGAGAGAGAGAGAGAGAGATACACCAAGGACCTGAGATAGGACACTGTTTCTTGGCTGCAAGACTGGACACAGTAGTGTCTTAGCTGGGGTTTATGCAATGGAATTGCCTTTGTGCAGTTTTGTTTTTTGTCATCTGTTCAAGGTAAATAGAGATTTGTGCACACTCTGTGAAAAATATTCCCTGCCTGTGGGTAACTAATTCTGTTCCCAATGAGAAACTGACCCCACGCACAGCCCTCAAAATCTGTCAGCCACGGAGTCTTCCAGGAAAACCAAAGACAAGACCTGAATTTCTTATGTGTGACAAAGTTCTGAGTCTGTATTTGTGGGTCCTGCGCTTCCTGGCAGATTCAGGGGCCTCAGAAACTCATCTAGACCCAGAGTGACCTCCCTTTCTCAGTAACTAATTAAGGGAAGCAGAAAAGGGGGGAGCTCCCTCTACTCCGGACTCCAGCCCAGGGACCCTAATAGTATCAGCTAAGATGGCTGACCTTTTATTCACAAAACACAATACAATTCCCTGGGCTACTTCCCCACAGCAGTCCCCGCTTCTTCAAACTCCACTTCACCCTTACCTTAGGGCCTCCTTCCTTCTGGATGATATGTTGTCCACCACTCAGTCTCAACAACAGCATAACTTCCTTCCACAACTCCCGACACCCACAGCCCACCTAACTGAGAGGTTTTTATCTGGTTTCAGCCAGTCCCTGATTGGCTTCAGGTGTCCCAATCAGGCTAGCTGTTTCTATTCCTTTCTAGAAGGTTCTTAATTGGCCCCAGGTGTCTTGATTGGCCTGGAGTAGCCTTTGTTTGGCTATCCAGGGAACAGGGACCTGCACATCCTGAGACTAATATACCTACCTTCCAACACTCTCCTATATCCTTCTGGTCTGACTTCATCACATATGTTAAGAAAAAAGAGCAATTCTCTCCCTCACTATCCCTCCTTTATACATTGTGGAGAAATGAAAAGGTTATAAATGTATATTTAATTCCACTGCAGGTCAGTTTTAAACTAAATCCCTCTGCATTCATTAACTGAATTATGATTAGTACCAAAGGACTACCAGTAGGGGACACTTCATTTAAATGTTAATGAATTTTCATTAATGGTGTTACCTGGAAACTTTGGCCATACAAAGAAGAAAGATAATTGAAGTTTGTGAAGAAAGTTGTGTTTATTTTGTCCAAAAACAATCAAAGAAAGGGAAAGACTGACAGAGGAAAAAAGCTCCTTTGTAGATGTATATAGCTCATATGAAAAAGACCTTTAACTAGTGAGGCTCTGGGAAACGAATTCCTGATAATGTGTTTAAAGCCAGTAAGGAATAAATATAATTGTGTGCACTGACCAATTTTCAAAAATGGAGGCTGTTGAAACAAACTATTGAGTATTATCATTATGAGAGGGGGCTGGAAAACTGTTTTTTTCCTCCTCCCACAGAACATTATGTCTTTTCATTAAAAAAAAATTTCTATTATTTTCAGCTTCATCAGGGTTGTTGGTTTTTTTGTTTCTTTGACCAAAAGGTCATCATTTTCAACAGAAAGCAAGTGCTTTCAACAAAAATATTTAATCAAAAACAATTTTCCACTGAAAAACAATTTTGACAAAAATAACTAGGGCTAGTCAAAAGTTTTCTATTACAAAAGCTTCTGTAAACCCCAACCAAGCTCAGGGCTCCACTGTACTAAGTATTGTATAAGCACAATAAAAGAGGAGCTTCTACTCTAAAACAGACAAGACAGGACAAAAGGAGAAGGGAAAACAGCTGAAGGGACTTGGCCTAGATCACACATCAGATCAGTGGCTGATCTGGGAACAGACATCTCCTGACTCCCAGCCCGGTGGTCAACCCACAGGACGATCCTGCCTCCCCTACAATAATGCATCGTAAAGAGCAGCTTACAGGCTGAGCTCACATTTACTGAAGAGTCACTGCACTCCCATAAATAGCAATGACAAGTAAGAGACATCATTGGCTGCTAGAAGGCTTAATTCTACCATGACAGAAGCAAGTTAACCATTAAGAGCCAAATAGATTCTCTGATGGTTTGATTAGCACTGAATTGCTTGGGGAGGGAGTTTTTTTTTAATCTATTTGTCCTGAGGTCATGCCAGCTGGTGCTCTCAAAAGAAGAGGATCCATTTCTCGTCTCAGAGGTGATGGGTAAATATCTCACAGACAAAAATATTTCAACTCTTAGCACAAGTAACTACGTGAAGCAGCAAACGTGAGGGAGTCCGTTTGTGCTCTAATTGCTAACTACTTCAGGAAGGAAAGACAGCAGAAAAATAATGATGTGGGTTAATTACCAGGAATTTGTCCCAAGCTGAACCCACTAACTCTTCACTGGCCCCCTCAGCCAGGCCAGTTCTTCTCCCCAGCTCACAGGAACAAAAGGACTTGATGAAATTGTGATTTAATGATCAACAGTTCCAGATAAAGTCTCCCCCTGCACCACCACCACACACATCCATTCTGTTCCACTCCTGCTCTTTTTAATCTGTGATTTGTAGAGTTTGCTTTTTATTCATTCCTTGCTAAGGCGATGTTCTTACAGCCAGGTGCATCTTTTGGGCTAAACTGGCTTTGTCACAAGGCCAGAACTAAGGGCAGAGCAACAAGGCTCTCACACAGCTGCCAAGTTTAGTGCAGCTCCATGTGCGACATTTCATGCAAATCAGCTCATTAAATATTTTGCAAATAATTTGTACAGGTCCATAAAGTTCATCTTAAGGTCAATACACCCCAAGCGGAGGCTGTGGTAGGATGTAGAGCTGCATAAGACTTGGCAGCTCTGGCAGGAGGGTGTGTGTGTACTGAACGGTGTTTAGAGAGCACGTAAGTGCTGGGCAAGGGCTGTCTTTGGCAGACAGGTTTGTGGAGACTGTCCAAGGGACTGGAGAAAATGATGGTGGCTAGGGACGGTTCTGTGGCACCTGAGTACAGGGAAGGTCTGGGGGAAGATGGTGGCAAGTGGGTGCGATGGCTTAAGGCTAGATGGAAGCAATGGCCTACCTCGGATGATGATGAATGGTAACTGACTGGTTTCTGGGTAAGAGCTAGAACCAATACCGAGCCGGCTGTTGCTGCTGCTGCCACCACTACTTGGCTGCTCTTTCCCATTTCAGATCCAGCAGGGAACGCAACAGGGGTGCAGCAGGTACCACAGGGACTTTGCTGCAATTGCAGGTCCACACTGCCTCCCAACTGGATGAGAGAGAGTCAGTAAGGGCTACAAGTATGTGCGAGAATGGCTGCAGGTATGTGCCCATCGGCAGGTCTGCAGATAGTGAAACCAGTTTAAGAGAATCATCACTAGGGCCAGTGTTTACCGGCAATGAAAAAGAAAGTAATTCCAAAGTTCCAAAGCTTTATATTTTGGAAATGCATTATACTAATACAAGAAAAACCAATCTTGACAAACATGAGCAATATGTAATCCTTTACAGCATGACAATGCTGTAGCCTACATTACAATGTTTACAGACACTCATTTTTCCCCCAACTGAAATTGTCAATTGAGCACATGAATGTATTAAGCGATCATCACTATAAGCACAAAAAAGTCTTGCCATGCAAGACTATAAAATTAAAAATAAAAGAGAAGGATTATTGTTTTATGCAATGATCTAACAACACATGGAAATTTGGAATAATTACATTTCTACTTAAAGTTAACTAATGTTTTATTGCTGTGTATTGGCATTCTTTCACCTGCGAGAGATGGTGGGATTTGCAGCCTATGATGTAGATCAGCGGTTCTCAAACTGGGGGTCGACTCCCGCTCTGACATGCCACCGAATTACTTCCGCATTCGGCGGCTTTTAGGTGGACATGCCGCGCGTATGAGTGCGCACGCCAAAAGCTGCCGAAGTGATTGCTTCTGCTTTCGAACACTGTTAAGTGTGCGGTATGTCTGCCAAAAAGCCGCCGAATGCGGAAGTAATCAATTCAGCGGCATTTCGGCAGACATACAGGGGTCACGTCATCACAGGAGTAAGTAAAAATGGGTCATGATTCTGCTAAGTTTGAGAACTGCAGATGTAGATGGTTTCCTATGTCTCATATGACCAAATAGTCCAATCTAAGATTTTCATGGGATCTTTGGCAGTTATTGCAAATGTAGGTTTCTTGATTGGGAACTGCTTGCTTCCTACAGGCTCTTTTCTCTTCAAGCTGTAGGAGCCAGCTCCTGTCATGGACTTTGATGCCCTGATGGAGACAATGATGCCACTTGTTACAGTCACTTCCAAATTCCTTCATCTCTCGTTTGCACGCGTCTTTATAGAAAAGCTTGGGATGTCATAGAATCATAAAAGATTAGGGTTGGAAGAGACCTCAGGAGGTCATCTAGTCCAATCCCTTGCTCAAAGCAGGACCAACCTCACCTAAATCATCCCAGCCAGGGCTTTGGCCCATTGTTCTTGTTGCCTCAATAGCTCCCCATATAGCATGTCCTTGGGTATGCATCCATCCTCCAACCGACTCAGATGGCCCAGCCAGCACAGTCATCTTTGCTTGAGCAGGGCTGTCGCACTTGATAAATTTGCCCTTTGAAGAACCTCTGTGTTGTTTACCTGGCTATCTGATGTTGAGAATGTGGCATAAACAGCGTAGGTGGAAACTGTTTAACTTTTTCATAAGTTGTCCATGTTTCCCTACCATACATAAGAATGCTGAGGATGCAAGCTTGGTACATTAGCATTTTGGTCTTGATGGTCAGCTCTGAGTTGTTCTGTGCTCTTTTAGTTTGGTAAAGGTAGTGGCAGCTTTTCCAACGTGAACATTTAGTTCTTCACCCAATGAGAGGTTGGCGGTCACAGTAGAACCTAAACAGCTGAACTTTTGAACTACTTCAGCTGGTTTGCATTTAAGGTGATTGAAGGATCTTGTGGAACCCCCCGTCCTAATAAAACCATTTTCTTAATGCTGATGGTGAGAGCAAATGTCTGACAAGCACTTGGAAGGCAGGCCACGAGTTCTTGTAGTAGATCTTTATCGTGGGCTATGAGGGCATCATCAGCAAACAGAAGTTCTCTGATTAGCATCTTTTTGACTTTGGTCTTTGACAGGCTGAAGAGTTTCCCATCCAATCTTGAGAGATGGAGTGTCTCCCTATGCATGCCTTTAAATGCATAGTTCAAGAGTACCAAGGAGAAGACTCCAAAGGGGCAAAAACACATCCTTGCTTAACTCTCTTTTTCATCTTAAAGTTGTCCACAGTAGACCCAAACTGGACAGTTGCTCTCATGTTGTTGTGGAATGAATGTATAAGACTTAACAGGGTTAGTGGGCATCCTATATTTTCTAGTATTGCAAATAGACTTGCTCCACTGACTGTGTTGAATGCTTTGGTACAACGGTCACTTTTGCTTTCTGCACTTTTCTTGGAGTTGACGCAGAGAAAATATCATGTCTATAGTTGATCTTCCAGCCCTGAATCCATAGTATGTCAGCATACAAATATTCACTGACACATGCTTAGGACACATTAAAACTCATTTGGACTCATCTTCATATTTTCCAATGACATACAGTAGCTTTGCAGGCTTAACACTTGCCCAAGGTGGAGAAACTAGCTTCAGCATGGGATTGTCAAAACAACACGAGCAATGCGGCTAAGTCTTGGCAAACATTTGCTGGTGCTTTTCCAAATACTGGAGAGAGAGAAGCATCATCGGTTCTAGGAAGTTCATTTGCAACATTCAAGTCAACTAGCCACTCACCGTCAGGGACAGAACTCTGCTGGGGAATACTTTGTTCAGAGTCACCTAAGTCATGAGAGAGTACATACACTGGCTTGGGATCAAGGATTCTCACATCGCAAAAAATCTATATGCTGGCTATTTGTCTGTATTTTAAGTATCGCTGCAGCTTCTCTGTGCAACTTTGAAAAACTTGACACTTGAGATGGTCCAGTGCATTCTGTCCTTTGTACTGAAGTATTGCCAGCAGATCAGATGAAAAGTTGCACACTTCTGCTGGTAATGTCAACCATGATTTAAATGTAGAGTCTGAACAAGTGAAGTTGCTTCTGCTTGGATTAAAATTAAATCTGCCACAAGTGATTCACTCTGCAATAAAACACTTAACTCCTTTAAACCAGCTCCACTCTGATATCCTAAGCATCAAACCACTTGTAGTACTCCACAGGATGGCTGAAAGCTTTAAACCAAGTATTCCATCTTGTTACAACCATTCAGGCTTTCAACTTCATGATCGATAAGGTAATCTCTGAAATGTGCATGTCTGAATTGGGGTTTGAAGAACAGCTTTTTTATTAGAGCACACAGATGGTCCACTTCAGTATACAAACAGTGCCAGCACTCACCTAGTAAAGCTATAATGTGTGCCCAGCTGATGACATGAATTCAGTTAGTTAAAATGCCACAAACTATCTTTGAATGACTTTCACATGTACTTTGCATTATCTGTCACATAAGCCACTATATTTGAAAAGTCAATTTCCTGTTGCACAAGCTGCTATAAAGACCACTGTACAACTGTAGAGTAGTTAAGTTCTAACTCAACTGTCTCTACAAGCCGGGCAGCAGCTAGGCAACCTTCTAAAACCTGCATCAGCTGTATTACAATATTTGTAATATACCTGTTTAGGCTGCCTGCATATTCATGCACAGTTACAGCTACATGCTGATCCTTCAATTCAGCAATCAGTTGTTGCTTGTTTAGTTCAAAGACACGTGGAAGATGGACTCCTCTCATGGTACTTGCTGGCAGGACCCAGTACGTGCTCAATTAGGAATTCTTGTGTTTTGGGATTGTCTGCTTTTTCTAGTTGGATGCTTGCACTGCAACAGGCTTCCACCCAGTCTTGTACTATCTTTTCCCTTTATTTTTGATTTTCATTGTGTCATGCAAGCATATCAGTTCTTGTAAGTTGATTTGTTGCTGTCATGTCATCTTTGTTCCTCTCTGCCCTTCATTTTTTCTCTTCTCTATTGCTACAACACGACATGGACCTTTAATGTAGTCAACTATGCAGTCCTTTTTAACACGATCAAGAGCTTTGCTGCAAATTGTACAAAATGACTTCCATCCATCCACATGCAGCATGTCTTTGCCGAATTCTTTAACTCTACCCTCAGGCTTAACCATTTTAGGCATTGGTAGTAAACAGCTTTAATGGCCGAAGCACAAGGTAGAAAAATTAGAAGGAATAGCTGATTCCAGAAATGAAAGATAATTTTTTGGGGAAAAAAAAAGACCCAGCAACACAGGCAATTTTCAAAAAACACATGCCCTGGTCATTGCTGAGATTCACAGTCTACTTCTCAAGTTCCTCTTTGCACAGAGTGGGACAACCCAGAGTACTGGCACAGCCACGCCAGCTGGTGCATTTGACCTATTGTTAGCAGACTTCCTTGCGTCCTGCACTTTAAATCTGCCTGGGCACACAGCAGTTTTGAGCGTGGTTCTACTCTGAGAAACCTGTACAAATGGCACTTTCTTAACCAACAGGTCTAGATGCTACCTGTGTAGAGTCAGAGTTATCTCTGCCAACTTAAGGAACTAAAATATGTTTTAATGGTTTTGACTCTTTTTAGCCATGCAGAGCCAATAGGTATATGATTTTATTTCTTCCTGCACCTACTTATTGTTTTCCCTCAGAACCTTTCCACCTCTTCTGTCTACTGTACGGTCTTCTAGACTCGTTACACATTCCCCTAGCTGAGCCACTCACTGAACCAGGAGACTCACACTTAACTGGACTGTCATTAGCCATCTCAAGATGGAACAAAGTTCAGTGTGCCCCATCAAAGCTCTCAGACACCACTTCACAGCACAACAAAGAGGAAGAGAGGAAATGCTAATTTAATCTCCTCATTTTCCCCCATGCTTCCTTACCAGCAATGCAAGCAGGTAAGGAGAAACCAGGGATAACATTTTCAAAAGCACCTCTGTGACTTAACACCCATATCCTTAAAGATACTGAAATCAATGGGAATTAAGCACCTAAATACCTTTGAGGAGCTTGACCCAAGCGGCCCATGTCTCACTGAAAGTCAATGTGACTTAGAGGTTAGGCATTGCAACCCTAAGGCCCAGAGCCTCAAAGGCACTTGCTAGGTGTTCCGCTCAGCTATGCAATGCCTATCTCCTAGGTACCCACTTCCCCCTACACAGGGAGAGTTAGGTTCCTATCAAAGAGATCCTCAGAAGCCAGCAAGCTGAGCGACGAGCTGCTTAAGTTAGCCAGGACAAGCTACTGGAAATCGGAGAGGAGAAGGGCTTAAGTGACTAAGTGGTTGACTGGTGCACCTGGCTGATGGGCCAGAGATAGGCACTTCTCTCCACTTGGTGTCTTCAGCTGCGAACCCTCTCCCAGAGTTAGGCACCTAAGTTGGGTCACAACCACTTACATAGCCCATACCCTAGCAACCAAAGCCATCTCTCTCTCCTCTGCTCGATACCTCTCTCGCACTCACTTGATGCATCTCCTTGTGCCTCCAGCCATCTTGTGTGTAGGTGAGTTTCAGTGCTCTGCATCCAGCCCTCCTGCTGCTTCTGACGGGGATCACATCTAAGGGATTCTCAGAGCACACCTACAGGATTGGGCCCATCTAGCAAAACAGGCATTCCCCTGCCTAGTTTGAGAATCCTATTTCAGGGCCTTCAGCTCGAGTTCAGGCTCAGAACTGCTCATTAGCTGTGGAGCAGTGTCATAGCTTAGGCAGCTTTGCAAATGATAAGCAGCGGAAACTTAAGTACCCACAGGTTAGGCAGCAGCTGAGCAGTGGCTCTGAAAACGTCACTGGAACTTAAATGGGGGACTTAGGCACCTTAAGTACCTTTGAGGATCTAGGCCTAAGTCACTTGAAAATTTTACTCCAGAAACATGTAGATTTAAATAATGCTGCCTAGCTCTTATTGCGATGCTGGACTCCCTATGATTTTATGAAAATATGCTAATGAGTGAATATAATGTAACTAGAATATGCTTTATGCAAAAGGTCTTTATGAGGTATCATTACAAAACTTACAAATAGAATGAACACACTCCGTAGATTATATGAATGGATCATTCTGGTATCTGAAACTAGAAATATGAAATATAGCTCTGAGGTACAATTGTAATTATGCAAAGTGCAGGCAATTAATGGTGGTTTGGAATCTTGATGGCTTCCATTAACCAGGACAACTGACTGTACATGGCTCGGTTAACTTGCAAGCCTTCCTGTGAGTCAGGCTGGGGAGAATGAAGGCTTGGGGGTCTCATCGCAGGACATGTGACTATGTCACCTGATACTGGAGTCTATCTTAAACCTGGTAGTTGTTGCCTGCTCAGAGAGTTCCCCTTCCAGCATTCCAATGATACTGACACGCTACTGGAAAATTCCACAAAAATCTACGTGAGAATGACAAAAATTGCACCTCTCTCTAACACAGGTGCGCCAGCATTCACCTCCAGTTTCCTATTTAGCGACAGTGAAAGTGCAGCTCTACATGACAACAGGCTCTGAAGAAAAGCCAAACGCAAGCACTAATCAACCTCGCTAGTTTTAAGATGGAGTTTGATAATTTTATGAACAGCATTATATGACAGAATTATTTGTGATAGCAGGGGACTGGACCCAATGACCCAGAAAATCTCTTCTAATCCTAAACATCCCTGATTTTAAAAATAGATTCCACCCCCCCCCGCACTGCAGCCAACAGTGTGAGTGTGTGTGTGTGTATTCATTCTTATTTGTAACAAAGCACCCCTCTATTACATGTATCTAGGTGCCTATATGTCCCTCATTGCTGCATCTAGTTGACTTACAAATTAAGAAAACAAAGTGTGTCAACAAAAACTTCTTTCTCTATCCCCATTTTCCACCTGCAGGAGTAGCTGTTTAAATTTAAAGGAGTCCAGACAGAGACTGGGTAGCAAAGCCTAAAAATATCAAATGATAAAAAACACAGAAGTAGCAACCTTGATCTCATGTCTTTTAAACATTTTCATGCAGTCCAGCTTCCTTCAACAGGATTTTTTTTTCCCCCACCTCCCATATAGTTATTTCTTCTCAAACTCTTTTCTAAGAATGGATTTAATCTATATCAGTCATCAGCTAGTGACATCTTGTCAGGATGAATCGCTGTAACAGAATTTACTATGTGTGAACAGGTTTTTTCTATTCTCAGATAAAAACAAATGACACACACAGGAAAAATGCCAAACAGGAAGGCAGTGGCCAATGAGAATTGAAATCCAAAATGCATCTCGGTGCTCTAGGGACTAAATGCCTCAGCTAAACAAACTAGCCTATAAGGTAAATTCAGCCAAATTCTGTGGCTGCCTAGAAAAGCCAGTTTCTCCACTCCTCTCTGTTAATTCCATCTAGCATCACTCACTGGGTGACCGGACTATCAGTGATAACACTGACCAATTTGTTTAGCTCAGTGGTTCTCAAACTTCCGAGAACCACGACCCTTTTTTTAGAAACGGATTCTCGGCGTGACCCTTGTACGTCCACCGAAAAGCTGCCGAATTGATTAATTCTGTATTCCGTGGCTTTTTGGTGGACATGCGGAGCGCTCCCGACAGAACTCGGTATGTCTGCCGAAAAACCGACGAATGTGGAAGTAATCAATTCAGCAGCTTCTCAGTGGCCACAGGGATTCGCAACCCCTCGGGAGGCGCCCAGCGACCTCCTAAGGGGTTGCGACCCCCTCTTTGAGAACTGCTGATTTAGCTGGTGGGGCAGGGGTGGTATTCTCTCCATTTCAATATTTTATTCTTGGTGTATTTATCTCAGAGGGCAGATGTAGGCAAGGATGGGATGTAAAGAATCAGATCTTCAACTGGTGTACTTTGAAATCAGTGGAGCTCCATCTATTTAGGCCAGCTGAGAAACCCGTCCATAGTTTCATACTGTTTAGATATCAAGGTGATGGGGGGGTGGCTCTTAGCAATACTTAGAATAGATACACACACTTGTAGTATTACATATACAAAAGTGTGTGGTACACAAAAAAAGCATAAGAAATCCTTGTGAAATGCTTAGTATGTCAGCTTTAACTAATATGGCCAGTCTTTGGACATATAGGGTAGGATTGTGGCTACTGCCTCATTTCTAGGTATGGATTGGAAATATTATATAGGCATAACATTTCAAAGGTCACTAGTGATTTTGGGTGCCCAGATTGGGACACCTTAAAAGGAGCCTGGTTTTCAGGGTACGTCTTCACTACCCGCCAAATCGGCGGGTAGCAATCGATCTGTTAGCAATCAATTTCTCGCATCTCGTGAAGGCATGAGAAATCAATCACCCGCGGCGCCTCGTCGACTCCCGTAACTCCAGCTTGACGCGAAGCGCAAGCTGGAGTCGACGGGGGAGCGCGCTGCCAACCGCCGCCGCCGCCGCCATGAGGACAGCAGGTAAGTTGGCTGAAGATATGCTGACTTCAGCTATGTTATTCACGTAGCTGAAGTTGCACATCTTCAGTCTATTCCCCCCACAGTGAAGATCAGCCCTCAGAAATCCAGGGCACATCCGCCCTCTGAAAATCAGACTCCTTTAAAGTGTCTTGAGTTCAGCATGCAGACAATGAGGTACTCAAAATTACTATCCACTTCTGAAAAGGTGGACAATACTTTCTGTACCAACTTTTCAAAAGTTTTGAGGAGGTTGGCCTTTTCCTCATTCTCCCTCCCCAGGTTACACACATCAACAGCTTCTAAAATTTAAAGTATCTGCAGTATCAGAAATCACAGTGGTTCATTACTGTCAAAAATATCCAGATTTGCCTGGATCTGCATCTTCTTTGTCCCAGAACACACTGCAAGCATTGCTTGCCCTATAACTTTTACACCCTGATCCCTATTTTTCATGTGTAGGACAGTGTCTTGTTCAACAAAGAGCCTCTCAATTAAAAAAGAAACAGGTGCCAAGCATTTCGTTATGTTGCAGTTTGACTGTAGGTGTGGCTGGTGGGCTAGAAATAACAGACAGAGAAATAGACTAAAATAATAAGTGGTTTGAAAGAGAAAGTGTTGAAATAAGGAAGTGAAAGTTCCTTAAGGATTTCTGGCAATCAAAGTAGGATTAAAAAAAAGTGCACCTAGAAGAACCATTAGAATTATTATTATTAAACAATCCCTTTTAGCATCTAGTGGATAAAAGGGTAAAAACAAACAGCTAACATAGATTTGTCAAAAACAAAATCATGCCAAACAAATTTAATTTTCTTTTTTGACAGGATTACTGGTGTAACAGATCGGGGGAGGCAATATACAGAATTCACCTTTCTTTTAGTAAGGCTTTGATATAGTCCTACATGGCAGTCTCATAAGCAAACTAAAGAAATGTGGTATACATGAAAATACCGTAAGGAAGGTGGACCAGTGGTTGAAAAACTATACTCAGGTAGTAGCTGTCAATGATTCACAGTCCTACAAAGTGTATCTAGTGGGATCCTGCAGGGATCTGTCTTGGGTCCAGTACTATTCAATATTTTCATTAACTACTTGAATAACTGAGTGGAGAGTATGCTTATAAAGATTGTGGATGATACTACACAGGAAGGCTTGCTAGCACTTTGGAGACAGGATTAAAACTCAAATCAGCCTTGATAAACTGGGAGAATTGGTCAGAAATCAACAAGAAGAAATTCAATAAAGCGCAAAGTACTACAATTTAGGAAGGAAAAAAACCAAATGCACAAATACAAAATGGGGAATAACTGACTAGGCCAGGGGTCTCAAACGCAAATGACCACAAGGGCTGAATGAGGACTAGTACATTGGCCTGAGGGCCGCATCATTGACACGCCCACCTCACTGCCCCTGACCCCACCCCCACTCCACCCCTTCCATGAGGTCCCACCCCTGCCCCACCTCCTCCTCTGAGCACACAGATCCCCACTCCTCCCCCATCCCTCCTGGAAAGCGCTCCTTGTCCCCTGACTGCCCCCTCCTGAGACTCCCCCGTCCTAACTTCCCCCCTAGGACTCCACCTCCTACCTAAGCCTCCCTGTGCCTTGTCCCCTGACTGTCCCCCCAGAACCTCCAATCCATCTGAACCCCACCCCACTCCCTGTCCTTTTACTGCCCCCTCCAGAAATTCGCTGCCCCCCCTTACCAAGGGGCTCAGCTCCACATGCTCCCCAGCTCAAGGCACACAGCCTGGTCTCAGCCCCCATAGGGAGCTGAGGAGACCTGCTGGGCAGCAGGGGAGCAGGAGGAGCTCTGAGAATGCAGGGAGGGGAGACATGCTGCAACAGCTGCCAGAAGCTCTGGCATGCAGAAGCTGCGGGGGAGGGGCTGTCTCTGGCTGCTAGAGCCCATACCCTTGCTCTGCACTGGGGGAAATCCCCGACGCTATTTTTATCCAAAAAAACGGACATGCCTGGGAGAATCCGGACCAATGATAACCCTACCTAACTGTCCACCAGGGCAGCCCCACTTCCTCACCTCTTCTGAAGCCTTAAAGCAGAGCGGCCAGGAGCCACCCCGCTGTGCTGAATGCAGAAACCCTTCAGCTTGCACAGGAGCCATGCTATACGATCACTCCCCCAGTCTTAATACCAGAAGGGCGACGACTCTACCCCGGTGCTGAGCAGCTGCAAATAGCCAGCCCGTCTGTGTGTGGGCATCCCCACCCCCCGCTGCAGCCTGTGAGCACACACAGCTCCTTCACATCGAGCTAGCACGGCCCCGCCTATCCATGTTCATCCAATTGGCTCCTCACCCTGAGGGGCCATAGGGAGGGAGAAGCCATCACAGGCGTTGATTGGGGGGGGGGGCTTCGCACAATCCCGCCCTTTGGAATCGCCCAACAGCTGTTGCTGGAACATCCAGCTCCCTCTGGTCCAGAGGCTGCTCTCCTCGCTATTCCCTGTGGCCCACCAAACTCCCCCTGCCCCCTCCCAGTCCCTAGTTGTTTTCTGGGGCTGCTAAAAACTCTCTGCCTCCCCCGACTCTGCACGGCTTCCCGCTGCTCCACCTACCCCCAGGCAGTTCTCTGACGGCATAGCAGTTTCAGGGAGGGAGGGACCAGGACTGGTAAGCCTCCTGCAGAGTGGGGCGGGGGCCTGCAGGGAGCCTGGTGGGCCGCCTCCCCTCTGCAGGAGGCTTACCTCTCATGGCCCCTCCCTCCGGGAAACTGCTATGCCGCCAGAGAACTGCCTGGGGGTAGGTAGAGCAGCAGGAAGCAGCGAGGGGTGGGAGGAGGAGGAGGAGGAGGAGGAGACGGAGAGTTTAGCTGCCCCAGAAAACAACTTGTGGGGTGGGAAGGCCACGGGGAGCTTGGCGGGCCCCAGGGAAGGGCTTGGCAGGCCACATGTTTGAGACCCCTGGACTAGGCAGTGGCACTGCTGAAAAGTAAGGTTATAGTGGATCACAAATTGAAGGAGTCAACAATGTGATGCAGGTGCAAAACAAGGCCAATATAATTAAAGCAAAATGCAAAAACTTATGCTTCAGTTCTGGTAGATAGACTGAAAAAAATATTTATCTAGATATATTAACAGAGACTAGACAGCATTTGTACTAAACAGGCAGCTAGCTACTGGACAATTTTTAGAGTCTTAGACCTGATCTTCTTTGCAGACTCTACCATTAAGCCCCCACCTAATTTATCAATAGATGCAGAAAAAGCTTTTGACAGAGTAAACTAGCAGGTCTTGAGACACACTACATACATTTAGTTTAGGCCCTAAATCTCACAACCAGATTTCTGTCATGTATTCCAACCCATATGCTGCTACTATAAGAGTAAATGGGTACCTGTCAGAAAATTTTCCCCCATCTTCAAGGCACATATTAAGGATGCCCTTTATCTTCTCTTATTTTTGCTATGGTAACAAAGTCATTTGCCCAATTGATCAGGCATAATTCTAGAAAATAGAATTACAATAGGAAACGGGGAACACAAATTAGTGTTGTGTACAGATGATGCCACTGTATTTGTTATGAATCCAGCTCACAAACTACTAGAAAGGCAAGAGGTCATCCTAAAATTTAAATATCTGGATTTAAAAATTAGTTATGACAGTCACAACTCCTGGGAATAGGTGTTGCCTCTGATCTACAGATAGCTATAAAGGGCAAATACAAATAGATAACGACTTCAATGATGTACTTGAGAATACACATTTCTAAAAGATACCAAGACATATACAATATTGGTTATACTCCTTTAAGAAAAAAATCAAATATATAATTTCATGGTTGGGCAAAATTGCAGCAGTTAAAATGATTCTTTTCCCCCATGTTAACTTCTTTTCAAGTTTTTCCAGTTTTAGTCCCAGCCAGTTTATTAGATCAATAGCAATCCATGATAAATTAATTTGAGGAACATTAAAAACTCAGAGCTACGCAATCTGTGTTATTCAAAGGCCATGGCAAAAGGGAGGCTTTACCACACATTAGCTTGATATTAGTGCTTAGTCAGATCAGAAAGTTTACTAGGGTTTGGTGTTATACAGTAACTTAACAGTGGGTAGAGATAGAACAAGTTCACTGCTGTGCAAACTCACTCTACATGATCCCCAAGATAAAGAAATCCCGTAGGATAAAATTACTATAACCACCCTTTTAAGAAAGCAATAGTAGAAACTTGGTAGAATTTATTTAGAAAACTAAGCCCATTCCCATCACCTCTGACATCCACAATAGATAATTTAAACCCAAATCCTAGAAAGTTTTGACATTTGGGACCTCACAGGTATATCAAAATTCAGCCCACTGTTGAGAGAAGCTATATTTAGATCACTTGATGAAATACAACTTGCAAAAGATACCAACATTTCAGTATAGTAATAACTACAATTTAGACATTTTTCACCCCACTCCCATGAAACGGCAAACATACATAAAATCAACAAAATTTGAAAAACTCACTACAGCCACAAAACAAAATGGCTTGCTGTCCATTCTATAAGTAACATTTAGAGATTTATTTGTTAAGGACAAAACTATGCTCATGAAATGATGGAAAGTTGACAGACACCAACAGAGGTGTGGGAGAATATATGCCACAATGGTCCTCACATTTAAACACATAAAACTATATTAAAATTCTATTATTTTTACCAGTGGGACCTAACTCCTCTTAAAAATTAATTATACAAAGATGGGAAAGTGCTGGAGAGAATGGAATGAAATGGGAAGAGATCTCCATAATTTTTCAGTACATCCACATTTAAGACCTTTTAGAAAGCTATTGGAGACTCTGACGGGGCGGAGCAGTCCCACACTGGCATCGCAGAGGTTAACCCTTCTCTCCCCACCCCAGAAGCTCTGCTGGGCATGCTCCGACTAGAGGTCCAGTATAAAGACCCGCAGAGCAGTTCAGTTGGGGCTGACCGCCGGAGGGGAAGGAAGCACACCAACAGCTCCTGCAGAGAGACAGCCAGGATCCCAGGTTCCAGAGGCCAGTGAAGCCAGGATGCAGGCCAAGGCCCAGCTCACAGACAGCCGTCAAGGGGAACAGACCAGATAACCCCCGGAACTGGAGGACAAGATAGCACAGGTAGGAAGTGACCTGGGGGCTCTTAAAGACATACACACGCTCGACGTGTTGTGGGTGGATCCCTGCCGAGCGAGGGGCAGAAGAAGCCCCTCCATTAGGTGAGCCCCGGGTTGGGACCCGGTGGAGAGGGTGGGCCTGGGTCCCCCTACCGCCATTGGGCCACGCTGCCCTGAGACTGTGGGAAGCTCTACTGACTCTGGCCATTGGGCCACGCTGCCCCAAGACTGCGGGGAGCTCTATACACTCTGGCCATTCGGCCACACTCCCTGGAGGTCCAGGAGAGCTGTATAGACGCCGGCCGTTGGGCTATACTGTCTTTCCATTTAGGAGTTAGAGTGGCTTGGGTCCGTCACCCACCCCGCCCCTGCCACAAAGGGGCACTGAGGGGCAGGACCCGCCACAAATTCCATAAGTTGACACCTTTTTTATCTCCCTGTCAGATAATGTATTTTTATTACATTACCCTCAAAACTATGCATCTTACAAAAGACAAAAATTGATCACTCATTTCCTAGCTCCAGCTAGACTTACTATAGCAGTGACTTCCCTAAATCCGTTAATTTGTATCAAAGAGTGTGTGAAATTATGGTACTAGAAAAATTAAATCTTCAAGTCAAAGTCTTACTGGTAGAAGGAAAAGAAAACTACATCAAAACAGTTCCACCAAACATCTGAGTTTGCTGGAAGAGAGTCATCACCACCACCAAATCTAGTAGTTTGAGAACTTTCTTTGAATACCAAGGAATGCAGAAGCTCCTTCAACAACAGGTAAAATTAAACAAAGTCAAGCTATTCAAATAGGGAAGAGAGATGGGACAAAAAAAAAAAAAGGAGAAACCTTAATATTGTATAGAGTTTTTACAGAACACACACATTACACATCTAAATGTAAGAAAAGCTGAATTTTGGATTTAAGCACAAGACAATGAAAGCTGACTATCAGCTGACAAGGCAGAAGACGGAAACTAAGAAGAAAAGCAGCAACCACAACATGTGATCAATATCACCAACAAATAAAGTGATTTGTCGCAGGGGAACTTCCATAAGCCAATTTATATTTGTGTGTGTACTAAGTTTCTATTTAAATTGTAAACCAAGTTTTACAAGAGTTCTGTTCTAAAAAAACTGGCTCTGTTAATAAATATAATAAAAATAAAATACACCAAAAATCCCAGCCTAAAGCCAATGACACTAAGCTCTAAACATAAGCCCTCCTCTAACATCACACACTAGAACCAAAAGTATGTATTAAAAAGAACATGATCTGTTAATAGGCTCTTAATGCAACTGTTTTTCCGTCATTAACTTTGTCACTCTCTACAACATTGGCATTTTTCATCATCATCTTGGGACTAGATTCTCTGCTCACATTAACTCCCCAATTATGCTACTTCCATAGCTGACCCTGTCATAGTGGAACCTTGAAAGGTGGCATAAAATTAGTCACAACCTTAGAGATAATTCTGGAGCCATTTGGCAGAGAGAGGGGCAGTGACTGAAGTATATTATAGAATAGGACAGTCCTGAAAAGTATCTTAGAACAGCCTTTGGACCTCTAAGTCAGCAGCCCCAGAATCAGGAATATAGAAAGACACACCTTTCACCCATAACTCTTCCCCGCCCCTTTCCCCCCCGCCCCAGTGCTGCATGCTCTTCACTTTGCCAACTCCAGGATCTGGACTTTAATATTCACAATTTCAAGCTAAGGGCCTAAACCTGCATTTCTTTCTTAAGAAAAGGAGAGGGGAGGAAGAAAAGAAGAAATTCAGCAAATGAATTAATTGCTCCACATTAATCACATTGACGGATTAGAATTAGTCATCTTTCTCTTGGCCCAATCTGTCCACGAGCCACTCTTTAATGATACAAAATGCACCCTGGACGGATTTGTAAAATGGGTTACTACTGGCACATTTCAGGGTTCTGTAAGAGCGGATGGTGCCTTTTCAGAACGAAGGAAGTGAAGCAGAATGTGCCAACAGCCCTAAGATAGAAAAGTAAAAAACAAACAATGAAAAGATAACCTCAGTCATCTTGTTTGTTTTGCCTTGGCTATGCACTGCTAGACTGAGTGCGACTATCAAACTCCTACAGAGAGAAGTGCTAGAGAAGACACCGGGATACCTCCATTATCACTGCACAGCAGGTACAGAAAAGTCTTCAGGACTCAGAGGGGTGGCCGTGTTGGTCTGCATCCACAACAACAAAGAGTACAGCAGAGGGGCCTTGCTGGCACATGATGGCATAAATCACATTAGTAGATGTGCAGGTGAATGAGCCCGATGGTGTGGCTGATATGGTTGGATCTTCTGATGGTGTGACTGGAGTAGATATGGGAATAGAGTAAGCAACAGGGTTTGTTACAGGGATTAGTTCCTGGGTTAATATTTCTTTGGTGTGGTGTGTGTAATGCCCCTCTGTTATATACATTGGCCAAACCCGACAGTCTCTACGCGAAAGAATAAATGGACACAAATCAGACATCAGGAATGATAACATACAAAAAGCCAGTAGGAGAACACTTCCGTCTCCCTGGATATTCAATAACAGATTTTAAAAAAGTAGCCATTCTTCAATTTCAAAAACAGACATGAGAAACTGCATAGCTAGAATTCATTTGCAAACTTAACACCATTAATCTGGGCTTGAATAGGGACTGAGCGTGGCTGGCTCACTACAAAAACAATGTCGCCTTTCTTAGGGTAGGTCTTCACTACCCGTTGGATAGCGATCAATCTTCAGCGATCGATTTCTCACGTCTCGTTAAGACACGAGAAATCGATCGCTAGCGGCACCCCTGTCGACTCCGGAACTCCAGTTCCCCACAAGGCGCAAGCTGGAGTCGACGGGGGAGCACGCCGCCGCCATGAGGACGGCAGCTAAGTCGGCTGAAGATACACAACTTCAGCTATGTGAATCACGTAGCTGAAGTCAGCGTATCTTCAGTCGATCCCCCACCCCTCCCAGTGAAGACCAGCCCTTGGTATTAACACTTCCTCTTCAATTATTGGGAGTAGACCACATCCACCCTGACTGAATTGGCCTTGTTAACAGTGGTTCTCCACTTGTAAGGTAGTTCCCTTCTCTTAATGTGCCAGTATACATTTTTGCCTGTAATTTTCACCCCATGCATCTGAAGTAGTAGGTTTTTTACCCACGAAAGCTGATGCCCAAATAAAGCTGTTAGTCTTTAAGGTGCTACCGGACTCCTTGTTGTTTTTGTGGTTTCAGGACTGACAGTCCTGAATTCAGTGGGACTGCTTTGCAGCTTCAGCTACCGATAGGTGCTGTAATTATCCAAAGCTTAAATGTGTGACATTAACTGAGGCCTAAACGAATTGCATAGCATGCAACACCATTACGAAGCCCAAATGGACGTCATTCATTCCTTTAATAATGCTTTTTGCACTGTTAGCTTCCTGATGTAACCAATTTTCAGTACTTATGGGAACTCCAGTTTGGGACAGCCCAGAGTTAAACGTGCACTGATAAGGAGGAACTGAGAAAAATAAGGGCCATAAGGGCATGATCCAAAGCTCCCTATTATCAAATCACAAACTCCATTCACTTTAATAGTATTTGGATCAGGCCCAAAAGAGAGGGCAGCCATGCACCAGCATCAAGCTGCAATTCACGCCTGCAGATTATACTTCTATGCCTCTCTCCTCCTCCACAAACAGTAAAATACTTTGTGTGCACAGTGAAGCAAATGGTGTTAGCTGACAAACAGTTATTGCACAGCATGAGCAACGGAGAGCTGTCCAATTTCCTGAAATCTCTTCATGCATGAGCTACTACAACAATGAAATAATCTGTGGCTGCGCAACAAACAGATGCATGCAGAAAGGCCACGCACCAATATTCCCTGCAGATAGTTGCTTCCAAGACCTTATCTTCTGCTGCCCAGCAATTCACCCACAGGAGCAGCCTTAACTCCAATCACACCATGCCAAGCCCTTGACCAGCTGCATTTGCCTCCCATTTATAATAAGACTTTTAGCCAGCTGTGGGGCCAGGAGGTAGAACCCTTTTCACATTCTCAAGCTTCCTAAACACCATAAACAATAGCATGTGCTGCCAAGCTGACTCAGACCCTGCAAAAGTAACATCAATTTCAGTACCTGCAGTCATGGCAACTAAATTCTAAAAGGAACTAATTGGAAGAGGCTTCAGCTGAGTGGAAAAGTTTCACTATCATACTTGTGGGTTTACTATGGCTGTATTGACCCTGAACACTTTCATCTCTGACAATGTGAACCTCCTAGTTTAGGTAAGGAATTAGTTCTATCAAAATATTAATTCCTTGGATGATTTTGGAAAGTTCACATTAAGCAAACCTCTGGCTATGTCTAAGCTGCATAGTTAATACCATGACTGACTGACACCCAGGTCTGAGCACCCAACTTAGCTTAGACCGGGTGTGAGTGTCCCCACAAAGTTCTACCCACATTACTGGGTCTTCACTGTTTCTGTGGGCATATTCCATAGTCTTTCCTGCACAGATGCTCTATGAATCCCTCTCAGTCAGTTGGGTCAATTGCAGGAGAAGGGGTCTGTCCTTCCAGGGGAATTGTAAGTGCTTAAAATAGGGACGGGGGTGCCAAGGGGTCAAAGGCCTGGCCAAATACATAAATATGAAATCAAGCTGGGTCTCAGCAGGGCCCCCTTTAAGGACCCTCTTACCAGAACTGCTACTCCCAGATGACAGACCCCTCACACACTTGTTTCAGACCACTGGGAATAGGGGAAAACACCAGGGGACTAACAGCACTTGAGTGATTCAGGTTGAGCCCTTACTGCAGCATGTGTGGGTTACTAGCCAGAGTTAAGGCAGAGCCAGGCTCTCACTCACACCTCCAGCCAGGCAAGCTACTCTAGTGCTTATTTAATGCATCCCCAAACCCAGGTCAGATGTTTTTGTTTGGATGGCAGCTAGGAGTTTAAGGCTAAAACTAGGATTAACTGTGCAGTGTACAGAAACTCTCCCTAGGCTGGTTCACCTGATTAGTATGGTGGCATTAGCACTGCAGGTTAACCCCTTGGTTTCTGTCCCCACCCACCTTTCCTAGAAGGTGCATTTCACACAGCACAACTTATCTGCTGTTCCGGGGGGGAAGTGACTGGGGCTGCTGTGAAAACAGCGGGCTTTGCTAATGCTCAGGCTGGGTCCGCCTCACCTTCTCTCGCTCTGCAGACAGGCCCAACCGCTGGCCTCCGAGGCTGAGGGCGGCCACAGTGCTCCAGCAGACACGGGAAGCAGCTCGTCCAGGGCTCCCAACAGCCCAGCAATGGTTCCAGCTTAGCAGATGAGAGCTGGACCGAACGGGGGGGGAGGGGGCTCTACAAACACCGCCCACCCGCCCTGCAGCCCCCGGCCACGCTCCGCCCCCGGCCAAGCAGCCAGCGGGGTGTCTCCCGCTCGGGCCGGTCGCGTGCCCTGCGGGGGATGCAGCGCAGAGGGGGAGCTGAGAAGAGGCGCTGCGGCTCCTGCCCAAAGGCGAGGACCGCCCCGCCCCCGGTCTCTGCCCCTGGCCCCACCTGAGCAGGGGGCACCCGCGCTTTAGCGCGCTCAGGAGGCGGGTGCCTAATGCCCCCGCGTAGACTTGCTACGGAAAACCAGTGCCTGCAACCCGGGGGGGGGGGGGGGGGGGGGTCTGGCCCGCCGCACCCCCCCCGGACTCGTTGTCCAGCCCAGAGCCGGACCCTCCGGGGCGTCCGCAAAACTTCGACGGCGCACAAACTTCAGCGGGGGCGAAGTAGCCGGGAAACTCGTCTGTGCGTAAAATGCGCCCCCCCTTACACCGCCCCACCCAGCCCCGGGGCTGGCGAGCACAGCGGGGGCGAGCCGGTCCCGGGGGCGCTAGTCCGGACACACGCGACGCGGTAGCTCCCGCACGCCGGCGCTTTGGGATCAACGCTGAACTGAGGTTAAACGGCATCCCGGGGAGCCCCCACCCGCCCTTCACTCCGGAGTTAGTTGCGTGGCGAAGCGACACCTCCCCCCGCCCACAAAGCGGCGGCCGAGCCCGAGCGGCGGGGAACACCTGGGACGCCGACTCCGGCAGCGGCTGAGCCCGGCGCGGCAGAGCCCCCGAGCGGCCGGACCCGCACAGGGCAGCCCGGAGCCCGCTCCGCGCAGAGCCCCGCGTGCCGGCGGTGGGTGAGCGGGGCTGCTGACCGCCGCGCGCGGGACCGCTCCCGCGCCTCCTTCCCCGGGCCACGGAGGATCCCCCACCACAACCTCCCCCTCCACGCCCCTGACCCCGGCTGCCGCAGGATCCCGGGGGGCGAGCACGTTTCCCGGGGGGCAGAGCTCTCCCGCCTCTCCCCCCAGCACCCTGGGTGCCTGTGTCGGGTCCGGGGTCCCTGGCTGTTGGCTGCCAGGGGTCGGCCGGAGCCCGGTCGGTCAGCAGTGGGGTCGGGGATCTCTCTACCCTGCAGCGAGCCCAGCCCGCTGAGCCGGGGCAGGACACTCCTACCTTCCGCAGCATGCTGGGCAGCCTGCGCCGGGCTCCTCGCACGGCCGATGTGCTCCCCAGTCCTCTCACTCCCGCGCCGGGCAGCCGCACATTTCTTGCGGGAGGCTGTTGCGAGCGCGCATTGAATCCCCAGGCACCGGAGTCTCTAGTGGCGCTCCCGCAGCCCGCTCCGCTCGCACATGCGTGTGGCACCCCCGTGTAGGTGCCCAAGCAAGCAGGGCGCCGTTATTTGTAATCAACACACTGACTCACAGCTCTAGGACCCTGGGCCAGCCCGACACCACAGCGGCAAGCGAGCAGCGGAGAGGGAGCCGCGCCACGCAGCCGCCGGGCTCCTCCACGCACAGGGCCGTGGGGGGGACCCAGGCACATAGAGCCGCGGTTTTGCTCCCCAGATCGCCAGCCCCGTGCGGAGACGCCGCCTGGTCTCCCGCGGCAGGGGTGGCCCCGGTGGCGAAGCGGCTGCAGCTCAGCCGCTTGTGGAAAGCTGATGAGAGGGATGGAGGGGTGGCGCTCAGTTCCCCCAGACCCAAATCACAGCCAGGCCTGTAGCTACCAAGACCCTCTGCAATCAGACACTCTGATCATCAGCCAGCCACCTGGGAGCTGCTTCAGGCCACGCCCAGCAGGGGTCAGCTTGGATTTGGAAGGAGAGAACAGCTGGTGCCTTAGGGGTTATTGGGGCTGGTAGAACAGCTGGAGCAATAGGGGAGAAGGGGGTGAAGTAAGCAGCAGCTGAGGCCTGGGAGTAGGGTGACCAGATGTCCCGATTTTGGGGTCTTTTTCTTATATAGGCTCCTATTATCCCTCACCCCATGCCCTGATTTTTTCACACTTGCTGTCTAGTCACCATACCTGGGGGGTGGAGGGAGAACTAGAGTCAAGAATACCTTAGGTCAGAAGAAAGTTTGGGGGGGAGGCCGTCATGGATGGATGGGAGCTGCCTACTTGTGCTTCCTTTTGTAAAGTGCTGCTGGCAACAAGCCCACTGGTGAGGGGATTCATCTCTTTTTTTCATACAGGGCCCTGAAAATCCTAAGGCCAGCCCTGCTGGAAAGTATATGGGACCAGATCATGGAACTGCAGAGTTAAAGGGACTGCAAAGGTCATCTGTCTAAGTCTCTGCCAAAATTCAGCTCAATGAGGCCTTGATTTACAGCAACTGAGGATCTGACCTAAAGAGTTTTACCTGTTCCAACAGAATGTTTAGGTCGCGTTTAAGAATGTACCTAGCTCTAAGCAGAGTAGTCCCTCTGAAGTCAAGCACCCTGCTAAAGGCAACTTCCAAGGCTTAAAGCCAGGCACCTGCTTAAGCACCTTCTTGTGTCAACATAGAAACTAAAACTGTGGACTCCTTTGCCCAGCCTGTCCCTGCTGACCAGAAATACTGAAAGAGTTTTCACATTTTACTGTCCACTAGAGACAAATCACTTTTATTATGTGTGCAGTTATGTGCGGTCAGGAAGGAATATCGCCCCAGATCAGATTGGCAGTGGCCTTTCTCTGTAGCACAGGGTGCAGGTCACTTGTAAGGTTATCAGGATATAGCTCACTTAATGAATTCCCTGCTATTACAGGAGCCTCAGGCACTGGAGCTGCTCATAATAATCTAGTCTCCTGGGGGCTGTAATACTTCGGTTTAATTTCAAGCATTGGGTGATGATGGCCTGTGATATCCAGGAGGTCAGACTGAATGATCTGTTGGTCTTTCTGACCTTAAACTCGACATTTCTGTAACAGTTTAATAACAAAACCAATGGCACCTAATACAACTTGGAACAGTTCACATCTTTTACTATCAATAATGCCTTTGTCTGAGTTAAAAGTTCTCATGTTAAAATAGTAATTAATCTGGAAGTTTAGAAAGATATTCAGTCTTGATTAAAAAATAAATTCAAATGATGATTAAAGGTTGTGGCTCTTGCCCTCCAGTGCATGGCTGTGAATCATTGCTTATTTTGTCTAATCAGTGCTTACCCATCATATGCATACAAATGCATGGTTAGTGATGGTGAAAGATAGGAGTAACAAATTGTGGCAGTGCACTGGAAGGGCAGAAGCAAGCATTTTAGACTGCTGGCACACACTGTAACAATGCATTGTATTATCACAGTCACATATGCTGCATGTCTCATCCTGTAATATAGTAAGCTACAAAGTTTCCCATGTGTAGGAAGGAAGAAAAATGTTTTGTAGTTTAAGTAATATAAAGGTTAAATTAGTTTAAAAATAAAAATATATGTCTGTGTAGCTCATGTAAAGTGCAGGTCTGTTAGCAATTGTGGAAAGGCCTGGAAAGACTATGGCTTAATTAGAAAAAGTGGATTTGAAAGGTAACTGAGAAGATAGAAGAGCAGCCCCAATGATCAGAGATGGTTAATAATAACGGAGAAATGTGCATGTTGAAAGAGTAGTGACCCCAATTCTGTTTTTTAGCTAAAGTTATCAATTGGCAATTACTCCAGCTGTTTGTTATAAGGTCTAAAAGGGTAAGTGCTTGAAGGGTTCATTTCTAATACCTATCTGACCAAGGTGGAGGTGATCAACCTGGGGCTAAGCATGTCTGGGTTTAGCCCTTTCATGAGTATCTTGATCAAATATGTATGAATGTCTGTTGCTGCTTAGATGTGGGAAATGCTTATTATTTAGCTTTTAGACATGTTCAGAGAAATTGTATAAATACCATTCAGCCTTTGGATTTAATAAAGGAATTTATAGTTAAATTAGTGCCTGCCAGTAGCCTCCATAATAATTTCAACACCATATATTCCAGCAGAATGTCACTAATTCACATGAATACACAGGAGACCTATTGCAGTGTAATAAATTCTGCAAATGCGGTCTAGCAAAACACACAAGAAGAGTCAGGGCAAGTCATTTTGAAATGTATTTTATTCAGGTATTGATAAGAGCAGGTTTGTTTAAGTGACTGAACTAGTAAATGCTCTGTGATGTATTTTGTATAGCAAATGAAGTCCTCAGTAGGAAACAGTATAGCACTCAGCTGTTACACTTTTGCTGAAAAGAGCGAAGAGGCCATTATTTTTTGAGTGTGGATTATAAATTTTGTGTACTGAGCCAGACTCTGATATTCATACTGAATGGAACTTTGCTGTACAGTATAATGGACATCTTTCATTTTCTCAGATTAACAAAACTCCTCTTAAACATTGAGATTAATTAGACTAGTCAGTCTACTTTAATGTTCATTTTCATAATCTATTAGACCTCTTCAGTGATGGTTATCACAGACTACTATACTGTAACATAGATACCATGATTAGATGATAGATGGTCAGTCAAATCCTCTGGGCTTCTCTTCTCATGCTGACCCAGCCTTATCTCACTACATTTTAGGTTGTTAATACTATTTTGCTCTCCTTTGGTCTGCTCAAGACTGGCCACTGAGGTGGTTGTTTCTTGGCTCCTCTGCATTAGGGGATGGTGATCACTGGCTTCTCAGAAATAATCTGCTGCAACCTATCAGTTTATATATTAATCCTCTTTGGTTCAGGACACTTTTCCTCCCCTCTGAGATGTGTGATTGCTTTCTGTATGCTATTAAAGTAAAGGACTCTATGCTTTTGTCAAAATCTCACTATGTTAAAGATATAAGTGGTATTTTCAAATGCACTGAAGTAGACTTTGGAGCACAAGTCCCAGTGAAATTCAATGGGATTGTGCTCTAAAGTCACTTAGGTGTTTTCAAAAATGCCACCTGTTATAGTTCATGTGACCATTCACTGACCTATGTCAGCAATAATGTTGTTGGACTACATGTGCACCTCTCCCCAGATATGCTGACATTACTGGTTCTGACATGAGCTCTCACACACACTTTCCCTTCTGCTGCACATTCTGTCACTGAGGGGCTTGCCTCTCTTTTACCGATGGTTTTCCAGATAAGACTCCTTCAATTAACACTTTTGTAAAAGGATGGAACACAATAATTAGGAGAAATAAAAACAGCTGCAGTGGCTGTGGGTCACAGACCTTTGGGCATCTGTTGTTTCTACAAGAATCAGAGGGGTAGCCGTGTTAGTCTGGAATTGCAGAAGTGACAAAGAGTCCTGTGGCACCTTAAAGACTAACTGAAATTTTTTCAGAGCATGAGCTTTCGTGGGCTAATACCCACTTCGTCGGATGCATGCAGTAGACTGTTGTTTCTACAGAAATGCTCATTAAAGCACAGGTGCCTTCTCTATTGTGCCCTTAGCATTACTTGGGTTCTAAAGAGGATTTTTTTAAAAAAAGACTAAGAACTAAGCACTTATTCCTTACTTCAGGAACAGGGGTGGATGAAGGTAGAACTTGGGCTTCATGGGTGGAGAAGGCCCATAGTGAAAGGTGGCAAGGAACAACACAGTTCAGTGTTGAGATGCCTCACCTGGGGAAGATCCTCAGCTAATGAAAATGGCCATAGTTCCATTGCATGGAATACTGACAGTTTTCTCCAGTTGAGACTCTCTCCTGGTCTTTACCGGTGACACTCCGAATCTCAAAGGAGCACCCCACATTCACCAGCACAGAGAGCACAATGATATGCACAGCTTGTTGTTCTGAGTGAGATTTCCACTTCATACACTGGTGTAGAGATTTTAAGTGTGGTAGCTCAGAACAGTCAAAGTTTATTTTCTGTTTGCTTATTTGGGTAAAGGGAAGCAGGAACAGAAAAGGCAGAAAGATGGGCTAGAACAGGGGTCAGCAACCTTTCAGAAGTGGTGTGCCGAGTCTTCATTTATTCATTATAATTTAAGGTTTCATGTGCCAGTGATACATTTTACAGTGCCAGTAATACATTTTAGAAGGTTTTATACTTCTATAAATCTATAAAATATAATTACACTAGTGTTGTATGTAAAGTAAATACAGGTTTTAAAATGTTTAAGAAGCTTCATTTAAAATTAAATTAAAATGCGGAGCCACCCCAGACTGGTGGCTAGGACCTGGGCAGTGTGAGTGCCACTGAAAATCAGCTCACATGCCGCCTTTGGCACCTGTGCCATAAGTTGCCTACTCCTGAGCTAGAGTGATGCAGTTGCAAAGTTAGAGATGTACATACTGCAGGTGGCAGAAAAAGAGAAGAAACCTCAGCAAATCTTGGTACTAAAGTAGCTTGAGAATGAGGCTCACTTGTGAGAATTAAAGGAGAAGGAAGTAGACACTGTCAGAGAAACATCAGCATGCCCTAGAACTGAAAACCAAGGAGTCCGAGAAAAGAGAGAAGACAAAAACACCAAATAGACTTACTAGAAAAGCAGAACCAATGTGTCTGATTCCTGAAGACAAAAATGTCCCCCCTGTGGTTCCAAAGTTAACTGGTAAAGCTCTGAATATATTTAATGAAACCCTAGTTCAGGATGCTTTAGGTTATTCCAAATCCAAAGAAACAGTTTTAAACCAATGTCAGATTACCCCTGTAACAGATAGGGTGAAATTTAGGCATCTTAAGAGAAATGTTGGTATTACTATTGAGGAATATGTAAACAGAATGAAAGATTTGATGGGAAAATGCGGTTTGGGGTGAAGGCGTTGCAAGCTTTGAAGAAATGTTTGACTTTGTTGCTCAGGAGCATTTCCTAAGTATGTATAAAGATGACATGAAACAGTGTCTATGGGACAAAAATGTGAAAACTGTGGTTGAGATGGTGTCTTTACCCGATGACTTTGAGCAGACCCAGGCATCTATTGAGAGTAAACCACAGAAATTAGAGGTTTAAAACTTGTGGGAAGCAGAGTCTGTTTTACTTGTGGGGAAAAAGGAGGGTGCAGTCACCTCCCCAAAATCACTCCTCCTATACCCAACCCCAATCTCCTGTGAAAAGAGAAGAGTCCAAAAGGTGCTATCACTGTAATTCTAGTGATCACCTGAAGAATATATTCCCTGTGCTGGGAGGAAGCAGGCAACTAATAGCCCATGTTAATTCTGTCCTCAACACAGAAACTTAACAGGTGCCTGGCACTTATCGTACTGGTTTTGTGGGATTCACCTCTGCAGACAGAGATATGGAGCACATAAAGGCTGTCAAGATTAATGTCAAGGAATAATTAGGATTGGAACACACAAGTGCAGAAATTTCTGTGGTTAAGCAGAGTATAATTCAGGAAAGTGACATATTGCCAGGACAAAGGGCAGAGCTTTTGTTAGTATGAGGTGTCGGGATTCTTGTGGCTTTGACCAAAATGCATATAATATACTCTCTAAACCGTCAGTTTCTAACGGTGGAAGTAGTGGACCATATTCCTGTTGACATGCTTATTGGAAATGATTTTTCCCGTGTGGCTCAGGCTTTTAAGGTATTTGCCCATAGCAAGAAGGAATACTATGCTGGGACCGCTGAGGAAAAGGGTAAAGTCCCAGGAACTGCTGAAGAAAAGGTAGAAAGGCTCTTTGATTCCTCTGCAGCAGAGGGAAGCAGCATGTTTCCAGGTGTGGAGGAGATTGAGACCAGCAACTGCACTGCAGCAGAAGGCAACATCTCCTCAGGAAGGAGATGTTTAGAAATTCAGGAAGGGGGTGGGGTGCCTATCATTGAGGTGGTTAGCCGCCACCACATTGCACCTGAACAAGGCACAGAGCCCACTCTAGAGAGCATAGAGAGATGTGTCTTAAAGGAGGGGCCCAGAGAAGGAAATGGAAAAGGAACAGTGGGAGCACATGTCTGTTTCTTCACTGATCACTTGGGAGAGGAAGCCCAGGACAGAGTGGCTGATTCAGAACATGTGCATCCAGGTATGCAGCTTAGAACACAGGTACAGAGAGGGAATTGTGTAACTGACCTCCTGCAGGAAATCAGTCATACAGCTGAGTTTTTAGGGACAGAGAACAGAGTTTGTACCATATATTAGGGTGAGACACCGCTTGATTCAAATCTTGCTAAGTTAGAATTTAAGCTGTGTTTCTATTTTTATTTCTTACGTAACCAACTCTGATCTATATGCCTGCTACTTATAATCACTTAAAATCTATGTTTCTGTAGTTAATAAATCTGTTATATATTTTATTAAGGCAATGTGTTTTGGTTGAAATGCTTGGAAATCTCAGCTCAGGTTACAAAGGCTGGTGCATGTCCACTTTCCTATGAAGAAGTAACAAACAGTAACAAGCGTACGCTGGCCTGGCTTCTGACCAGGGCAAGATGGTACAGATCTGGGTTGCAAGACTGGAAGCTGTGGGGAATTGGCTGAAGCTTTCCTATTGATGGCTCATGAGTGGCTGGGAGCTTAGTTCAGTTGAGTGTGTCCCTGCCTACAGAGAGCTGTATAAACAGAATGCCCATCAGAGACTTGTAGCTTGACTTCAGCATCGCAGTGTGAGAGGCTGTCCAGGTTGGGTTTGGAGGGCTCAGTTTGCACCTCAGGAACCCCGTCACATTACCAAAACACTGCTGTCTTTCCAGTCTCTCTCAGAGATATTGTTCTATCACTCTCCATCAGCATGATTTACTTCCCAGCCCTTCTCCAGTCTGTCCTTCACTCCTTTCCCAATCTTCAGCCAGCCAACCACTGTGATTTCTGCGAGGAGCTTGGCTATCTCCTTTCCTCCTTCCTCTTGCTATCATATGTCAGTGCCATGCTTTCTATCCCTTCCTCTGCTGTCATGCTATGCCAAGGTGGGCAAACCTTTTGGCCCGCGGGCCACATCAGGGTTGCAGAACTGTGTGGAGGGCCAGGTAGGGAAGGCTGTGCCTCCCTAAACAGTCTGGTCCCCTGCCCCAATCCGGTCCTCCCACTTCCTGCCCCCTAACTGCCCTGCTCAGAATTCCTGACCCATCCAACCCCCAAACCCCACTCCTTGTTCCCTCACTGCCCACTCCGAGGATCTCCGTCCCTAACCACCTCCCCTCAGGACCTTGCAAATTTTAAAAAAGGACTTTCTTCCCCTCCACCTCCCTCATGCCACTTTACACCGTCCATTTTCCTTGCCTTTAATACATAGCAGTACTTTGCCATATGCAGAGACAGTGGCAGAGCTACAAATGGAACCCAAGTCTCTCAGCTCCCTTAGGCAGTGGGCCATGATGCTTCCGTTTGCCTTGCTCTCTCCTGTGGTTCCTTTTCTCTCTGGCTTCAAGCATTCTCTTGTACTGAAAAAGATTTCTCCTGATCCCACCAGCCTCTGGAACTATCGTATGACTGTCCTAGTCCTTTACCTCCAAGGTCCTAGCTATGCTCTCTGTTCAGGTAGATTTCCTCTCCCCCACCCCCAACTGTCTTCTCGGTCCCTTCTGAACTGGTTTCCACACCTCTCCACTCCACTTAAGCGACTCTGAAAAGCTCACCACCTTTCCTAGCTAACCCTACAGGGTTAACTCACATTAAAATGACATTAGAATATCAGTCATTTCTAAATTAAATTTTTTTTTTTCTGATTAAACAAGTAACAGCCAGTCCAACAGGCTGTTTCCTCATATCCATTATACAGAGTGAATTCAAGTGAAACCACCTAGTTTGCATGGTATTGACAGGCTCAGGTTTCACCATATACAGTGAAACAATTAAAAAAAGTCTATCTCTTTCGTGCAAAGTGCTACAAGGAAGACATACATTCAGAAAAGGACCCAGCTCCACAAGCCTTTCAAGTACAACAATATAAGCACAATCAAAACACTTGAAACCCATCTTCTTCCAGCAAGTCTTATACAAAAATGTTGCTATGGGAACAAAACCCTCTGTCCATCCAATCAAATCAACCCAGAATTAAACAAAGCTGACAATATCACTAATATCTACACTTCATTGGCACCAAAGAGAAAACAACCAGATTCACAACAGAATGGTGAAAAACAACAAATACCCTCTCACCAGAAAAATTGAAGGTCTTTGTCAGATCATCCTTGTTTCTATAGCACTGTACATTTACCCAGTGTTTTAGAAAACAATCAAGGTGACATGTTTCCTTCCTTGAAGAATTTACAATCTAACAGGCAAAAATCAAAGCAGGACAACAGATTCAAGAGAACTGAGGAAGAAATCCAAACAGGAAAGGGATGTGATGGTGCAGAGAGGTGAACCCTAGCAGTGGCAGGTGAACCATCACCTTCTTTGAGAGTGTTACATTTTTAGAGTCTTTACTTTGAGGATATTGTCCTAAAATTTTGGGAGTGAGGGGAGTCATCAAGCATTTGTTAAAGAGTGACTAAGTGAAGAACAGTGTAAACAGGCGCATTCCCTGCTTGTTTACTGAAAGAGAGACAGTCAGTCTGACTTATTTTTCACGTATGTTTTTAAAATGCCTGTGTAAGGGTTTACATATATAAAAAAACAACACACCGCAAATTCTATTTCAGCCTCTTGTTGGGGATCCCCTCTGCCTCCTTCTCATCTCAGGCAACATTAGAAAGTTTTGCCAGTTTAACTATACCATTACCAGTATAGTTGGACCAGTAAAACCCTCCTAATGTAGACAGTAGTAAAAAAAAAAGTGCTGTTACCAAAACAGCTTATGCTGGAATTCATAATCAGTTTTATATGGATACAACTGTGTCTGCAGCCTGGCTTTTACCAGCCTAGCTATACTGTCAAATAATCATAACCCTAACCAAGCCTCAGTGCCTTATTTCATGCTATTCCTCAATGTATGGGATTTCTTCCTTCTCCTTGTTCACCAGTGGTGATTCATCCTGCTGCAGAGGATCAGCACAAGGCCTAAGGGCCCCTTAAAACTCTCTTCAGCCCAAGTGGCCCCAAGGAAATGGGGTAGGGACCTTGTTCTGGCTCTCTGCACTAGGTGAATTTCAGCTCCTGTGGAAGGCCTTTCAAACATTCTCCTGTCTAGTCTAGGTGACATCTTTAAACAAAACATCATACTAAATGAAAAACAAAATCCCACTTTCTACCTATTTGCCATGTATGCTGCACGTTGCATGCATCTTACCTGGGCTTCGGTATCCACAAAAGGACATAGGTGCCCAACTGCCATGTTCTAGCCTGGCCACCCAAGCCCAAGTCACTTGTCCAGGGCTCTGCCACGTGGGTTTTTTTGCAAAGTAAATGTACCCTAAGTTTCTGCCAAGCGAGCATGCGCCCTGCTCCCTCGGTCAAGTGCCTGGGGGCTTAATCTCCTGCCTGTGCCCCAGAGGGGTCCTGAAGTGAGGCATTCTCCAGCCTACGCACTAGGCATGCTCACACTCATAGCATCCTTAAACCCACATTAAACCAGCTGGAGCCAGAGGAGGAGGTGCCACCCACGCTGCTGTTATAACTTTTCACTCGGTGGCTAGAGCACTCACCCAGAATGTGGAGGACTCATGGTTAATCCCCCCTCTGCCTGATGTGAAGAAGGCTGTTGAACTTGGGTCTCTCACCTCCCAGGACCTCCTCTCCATTAGACTGCAAACTCTTAACACATAGTCTTCCTGGTTCTGTAAAATACTGTGTAGATTTACAGCACTACAGAAACAAGTGATCTTGACAATGACTGTTTTGTTTTTTCCAGTAAGAGGGTTATTTGCGTTTTCCAATATTCTGATATGAATCTTGTTGTTTTCTCTTTCGTATTGACTGCTTGAGTGAAATATAGCTATTATCATTTTTTAAAAAATTCTGGGGATGATTTGAGTGGTAGAGCGAGAGCTACGGGCTGTTCTGAAGCAGGGCTCTCTCCGCCGCTCCTGCTGAGGCTGTTCCATTGTGTATGAATAACTGCTCATTGGAGCAGGGGGACAGGAACTTGAATATCCTAATCACTGAGCTATAGAGTCATTCTCACTCTCTGGACCAATGATTATTTAAAAGCGTAAGCACTCACTCTCCATACAAGATGGTCTGAGAGCAAAAGCAGCACTCGGTCTATATCTTAGAACCACAGCCTACAACACCCTTAGGACTTGTCTACACGTGGAGTAATTCAGAAACAGTTATTATTGAGTAATTGCATGTGTGGACATTCTTCTTAAGGAATAACAGTGCCTGATTCCTGTTTAAATAGATTTAATTACAGCAGTGCAACTTTCCTATAATACAGACACGTACTTAGCTTGTTAGATCCTCAAGGCACTGACCCTTGTCTTGTTCTATGTTCTGAAGTCAGAAAGAGAACACTTATAATGCTCAAATTATATTGCACGCATACTTAGTTTATTTTGAAATAAGCAAAAAGGATGGGATTAGGCATGTGTCTATAAACTGGGATTGAAAAGCCTATGATTTCATTTATTAGAATGACTAAACAGCAATGAAGATTGACAATTCAATCACTTATTAATAGTGAGTTATTTTATTTCCATTCATGTGTAGGTGAGTCAAAAGCTAAACACATTTAAAAGAGGATAATTATTATTAAACTGATTTAATTCTTTCCTCCTATTTCACACCACATATTATCTGCATCAACAAACTGTATTTTAATTTGCTTGTGAGCTATTGACTGATTGAACAAATAAAAACAAAATCAGTGGTAGTTTGGGAAATTCTCTTAGGTTGAACACAGAGCTAAGATCCATGAGCAGCTGGGTCCGAGTCCCCAGTTCTGCTACTGTCTTGCTGTGCAAACTTTGTCACTGAATCTCTCCCAATCCCATTCTCCATCTTTAAGATGTGGATAGTAATAACTATCTGTCTCACAATAGTGAAGTAAGGATTACTTAGTAAATGGCAGCATGGTGCTTTGAACAGTTATTTTTTAACATTTGTAGTATTTCAACATATGGTACTAGTCTCTGTTGTTTTGCTATTCATACTCGGAGCTTCAATTAGTATCAAGCAACTTCATAATGAATTATCTGTTCAAATTTAGCCCTTTTCTATTTATTATTTTCTATAAACATTCAAAATTGTGTCAATATTTGTACGCATTTCTTTTGCTCTGTCATGTTACTGGAAATCTGGACTACAAGCTACACTGACTAGTAGTGACTGGTCACAAGTCACATGATATTGTTTCTCTTCCTGAGCGGATGAGCATAACTCTTACAAGCAAGTTTCTGGTGTAAATGCTTGTTGAAAGCACACAAGTGTTTGTTCTTGTCTATACTATTGCAATTGTGGTGATGTAGAACTAGGAAAAAAAAGGGAGTTTATTTACTCATGTATGTCCAGGACCGTAATAAGTTTGCTTTCTCTCACCCTTCTACTCCTTATTGAATTGGCATTATTTCTGCTGTTGCCACTTTGTCTGACCATTTTAGATCCGAAGAACCAAATTCTGCTATCAGTTACTGATACAGTTTCCCATAGCAGCCAATCTGAAGCTTCATGCATGAAGACTAAAACTAGAGCTTTATTTTGAGAAGATGCGTTGTTACAAACACATCTAAATACCAGACTGAGAGTGCCCATACTTTTGATGGAGATTTTTAAATCTAACAGAAAAAACACTACAATTCATTTCTCCTGACTTTGTGATCTTTAACCGTTCCAGAAGAGACGGCTCCTTCAAGTCCTTCATCATCATAAATAAAACAAATCATCCATTCAGAAACATGACTGTTTTCATTCACCTACAAACCCTAGATCAACTAGCAATCAAAATACAGCAGGGAAAGCAGAGCAATCCCATGAGTGTAAAGGGAAAAAGAATGTCTAGTCACATAGAAATAGCATATAGAATTGGCATGAATAGCAGATAACCCATCATAATAAGTTATCTTCAAATGCTAATTTCACTAAGACCCTTTGCATTAAAACCTCTCTCTTGCATTGAATGCTTTTCAGACATTCAGTTACATTTGTGTCCTCGATCCTGCAACTGATTATGTTGAGAAGGAGATAAAGAATGGTACTTTTCACTCCATACAGATGCTGTTCATTGCAGTTACTTCACTCACGGACAGCTAGATTGGCTTAAAATGATATGTTTGCTTATCTATTTTGCATGGATTTAGAGGAGTTAGTTAATAATCCAGAATAAAGGGCAGCAGTCTAACAGGGATTATGTAATTGACTTTTCATTCCTTGGATATGCCTGTTGGCGAGGAAAAGAAAATATCACATTTAAATGAATATTTTTGTTGAAGCTAATTTAAGCAGAAAAAACAATGATCAGCTCTGCCAAATAAACATTACATTAAAATAGAAATGTGTAGTTAGGGCTATTTGTAGGAAAATAAATTCAAAAATGTACTGTCTCATTAACCCATTTTGTTGTCATTTTGTTATACACCAGAATTTTCAGGACTATAAGAACCTAACCAGAATAGAACTGAAGCTGCAAGAGAAATCGATGAAAGAGATGGGAATGATAACCAATGATAGCTCTATTGATTCATTCACTGTAACTATCTGACAATGAGCAGCAAGTTATCATGAGACCTAAATTATTATAACAGCAACTGTGATGTTAGTAACAGCATTTAGCATCAGCATCTAGCAGTTATTAGGAAATAGCTAACAATCAAGCAAATCACTTAAGCATGTGCATAACTTTAATCACATGAGCAATCCTAATGTCGTGTTTTTAGTGATCTGTTGAATAATTTTACATGGTTTCTCTCTCATTAGGCAGTAGAGACCAGACACTTCATAGGGCCAAAGACACAAGCTTGTCCAGAACCCATTCTTCCAATTTGTTAGTCAATTTCCTCTGCTTTCCTCAATAACACAAAGACAAAAACATTTCAAACAGAAGGAAAAGGCAACTGTAAAACTCAAAATTGGCCAGGGCACTGAGTAGCAGGTGTAATATCCAAAAACCATTTGTGCCTCCAGCTCCATTTCTGAAAGCATTTCAGTTTCAAGGTGACAACATCTCTTTAAATTTCAAGAACAAATAAAGCCATAAAGTGTCAACTAACAATTTTTACAAGTGACATCTCACACAGCACAAGAGAAAATACAAATACACAGTACCAGATCAAACAGACCTGTCACATTGTGGATTCCAGTGAAACAGAACAGCATCAGTGTAGTTCCTGACCAGTAGGCATTTCTGCCCTTAAAGGGCACATTACCCCATCACAGACACACAGTCACCCAGTCACTCAATGCAAAGTTAAGAATCTTACAGATTATAAAAGGCCTTTCAGCAACATAATTTGTTTCCATTTAAAGTTGAGCAACATGAATTGAAACCAGCTAGAAACATTGAAAATATCAACATTTTAAAAGAGGGAGACCGGACAAGAACTATTTATTAGTTAACATCATTATGTCCTTTCACCCAGCCCAGTATGCTACCAATGACATTTAGTCTGTGTAGAGGCAACATGCAGTACAATGGAACACCATAGATGGCTGTATCAAATGAGTTTGACTCCCCTGGCTCTATTAAATTTACTACTTGGAAAGCAAAATTGCTGTCCAGGCTGTGGCACAAAGTTAATTTCTATGTATGTAAGCTGGTAACATACTGTTCTAATATTTACTTACACTGTGTAAGTTAAACATGAAGGGTCCTGCCCTGTGCTTTTTAATCTTACTTTTAACAGTTGCTCTACACATTTTACTCTATTTTCCGGGCCTGAACAAATTCCAATAAATCTCTTGTGGCATCCTGAGTTAGGAAGATTTGGTTTTTGTGGTTTTATGGCCAGTCAGGGAAAAGAAGCAAAAGGCAAATCCTGAGATAGGATGTCAACCCAGGAACTGATGACCATTACTAGATATAATTAGAACAGAATAACAGTCTGAGGTTCTGATTGGCTTGGGGAATTGGCAATGTGAGAAAGACTTTCACCCTACTGATTCAGTTATGGACTAGGTTAGCACTGATGGACAGTTGTTACCATCAGATAGCGATTCAGTGGCTTTAGTGCAATGAGTTGGTGGTCTCAGCACAGTTCCTTGTGAGGAGGTGTTTGCCTCAAAAAAAGATCATACTAATAGGCCCCTTACTGTCAGTCTTGATTGCAAACCCAAGAAGTAAACTCCATGGAGGAGACTGGGACTAAAAGTGAGTCTCCCATGTTGAGTTGGGACACACTGGTAGGTCAGCAACATGTAGTGCTGCTACCTATCGGGCACATATTGTTCTGATAAACAGAGGACAGTGCAAGCTCCAGAGCTATCAATAAGAAACTTTTCATAAGCACCAAACATACTAAGAAATAGAAGTGGTGAGTGGTGAGGAAACAGTCACGTCAGCTGCACCGTACTTTCTAAATGAAAAATACTGAATTACACTGCTACTGGGATCTCTGTTAACCTCATAATCTGGAATGTCAGTGATGCATGAAACAGTGTTGGTGATATTAAATATTTATCATGGTCAAAGATGGGTGAAATGTATTATTCGGTTGGTTTCGAAGTGTCTGCCAGACAGTACAGGCCTGATTTTTGCCCTCGCCTCATTCACACAGTAAATACAGAATAATTCCATCAAAAACAGTGGAGTTGCACCAGTATAAATTGGGGGTGACTGAAAAAACAGGTCCTAAAGCTTCATGAAAAGTATGAAACATCGTATTTTAAATACAGAGTTAGCAGGAATTTTGACAGTCAACTATGAAGTATTATGTTTGTAAAACTACCAGCAACTGAATTGGGATTACGTTGGTAACAGGTGAAAAATCACCATGCTATTTAAAAAGAAATATAGTCACAGTTCATTTCCCCTTAGGGCTTCCTATAGCATGACCGCTAGGGTTTCCTTAGTCTTATTTGTGGAGTAACTACCCACAAATCTCAAAAAGGTAATAAAATGTGACTGTCTTTCTTTGTAAGTGGCATGGTGATTTCTCATGTAATGCATGAATGAGATCTACTTTTAGCTATGAAGCCACACAAACACTATGTCCTTTGCTGCATCTTTGGAGCAGTAAAGCAGAAAACTAGGGCTTGAATCTCCTGCAGTTTATTCTGGTGTAAATCAGGAGTCACTCCATTGAAAAAAAAGAAATAAAAACTATGTAAGGAGAGAATTAGGCTCTTAGATTTTTCTCTCTTAACTGAAAGTTTAAAATCTGAAGACTATCATAGAATGAAGAAAAGTTGCAACCAAACCCTAATATCGTGGACTCTGATTTTATTTTTGTTTAAAACTTGTGCTTCCCCCCCCCCCCTTGATGTTCTCCTATCCCTGATAAGGCATGAATGGGGTAGGGAGTTGAATGAAGGTACAGAAGATGGATTTCATGTGTGTGACATATTTTACACTTGCCACATGCAAATAGTCACAGCAGCACTACATGATGTGTCTGTCAGGGTGGGCAGAAAAAGCATCTGTGGTGATAGCAAAGCAGGTACAGGCTTTATTAAAGGGACACTGCCAAGCGTATGTCATGAAAGGGACTATTTTTTTTAAAAAAAGCAAGGTTCAAATACAGCATCCATCAAACAATATGTCCTGGTATTTTTAGAAAAATCCCTTAAAAAAAAAACATCCGAGTATCTTTGCATCACTGCTTATTTTCAAAGTCTTTTGAGTGGGCCTGAAAGCGGCATCATCAAATATGCTCAGGCCCATTCCCCGGCTCTTTGTGCACATGCTTGCTTGCAGGTACTGACTGATGGCACTGGTGAACCCCCTTTTGCATGCACTGGGGATGAGTGTGTGTGTAAGGTTACACACATACACACACACACACACACACCCCCGAGCTGTGTGCAAGAATGATGTCATCAGGCTAGAATATGAGATCAGAAGTGCAAATGTCCCTCAACAAACCAGTGAAACTGACTACACACAAAGTACTGTCAAATACACAAACAGCAGCTTGTCAGACGAGGGGAGAAGAGAAAAACATTTCCCCCTCTAATCTCTTTTAATTATAACGGCAGCTGGCAGGGCTAAGGACAATAAGAAGGAACTTCTTAGGTATATTAGGAACAAAATAAATCCTAGCAGTGGTATAGACCCATTCCTAGAGAGATATGGTAAAATGATTAATAATGATGACAAAAAGACAGAAGTGTTCAATAAATATTTCTCTCCTCTAGTTTGAAATCAGTATAGTTATATACTTGTGTCATATGAGGATGATGGAGTACTTGCCAGTCCATTAGCAACTGAGGAGGATGTTACAGGTAATTGGGTAAAATTTAACGGCCTGTGATATATACTGGAAGGCAGACTAATGATCTACTGGTCCCTTCAGGCTTTAAACTCCATGAATCATGGAATCTTAACAAAATCAAGATTTATTAAAAAAAAGACAATGTAATTTAAACTAAAGAAGTTGTTCATTTAACATTTCTAGATACTTCTAGATACCTCACATAAGCTAAACTAGATGAGGCATTCTCAGCTACATAACAGAGTTAAAAAGAAAAGTCAATAGCTTTAATCCCTTGAAATTAATCCCCTCTCACATCAGACTCGCAGCTTCTCTGACTACCCTGATATCAACTCTTCTGCTGTGTCTGGCGATATCCAGGACCTGCTTAGCAAGTTTAAAACTGGTGCTCCCTGTTATATACACTGTGAGTTGCCTTGTTCTCAGTAAGAGACATGTTTGTGTTTTTCAAGATATCAGCTCCCTGGCAGCATCAGCCACCTAATCTCCTCATGGTTCTGCCAGCGCTTACGTGGCCTTGCTGGTAACAATTCGTGTATCCCAGCACCTGAACCCCTATGAAATAGTTCCCTGTGGTATCCAGCCCTGTCACTGGACACTCACAGAAATTACCTGGTTTGCTGTCTCAAAGGGAACAATATACACACAGCATGATTGGTACAACTCAGGATCAGTCCTTTATAACATCACAGCACTGAGATGCATTTAAAGTGAAAACAATCCTAAGTTTATCATCAAAGGTTAAGAACTGGAAATAGTGTATAAGGACAATGATGGAAACAAAAATGGTTACATTAAACACAATATATATCATGCTTCTTAGACTCTAAATGCAACTTATAAAGGCTATAAGCCTTGTCTAAAGTAATTCTCACCTAAAGCAATCTCCCAGCATCACCAACCGACATGGCTGGGATCCAGCTTACTTCAATGCAAAAACACTGTCCTTTTTGCTTCTTCAGTGAAGGATAAAGATGTATCCTTTCGCTTCTCCTGGTTTGTCCCAGAGTCAGAATGACTCCTGTGGTTTCTTTCCTGGTGTGACAATGAGTCTTGTAGCACCTTATAGATTAACAGATCTTAGGGATCATGAGCTTTCGTGGGCTAAGACCCACTTCATCAGATGAATGTTCCTGGTGTGCTGGCTCCAAGTTGTTTTCACATACTCGTGTTGATTCCATATGCAAAACGGGCTTCCTCTGTGCTGACTTACAATGCTTCATCTATATATGAACCTATGCAGGCAAGGTAACATACATTGCTTTGTCTGGCACATAGGGTGCTCAGATACCTCAGCAAGGAGCACAGCATGCACACCTAGAAAAGTAAATTTGCTTGATCCCATAAGTCACAGTGAGTATCTTAGCCCCTAGTGGGATTTAGTGAGGCTCACTAGGTAGTGATTCACTGGAATATAGTTGTAAATAAATAGCATTTCACCAAAAATACTGTGGTGGTTCTGAGATGGGGAGTGGGGAAGTGAAATTACCCAGGTTATTGCAGATCCTATTTAGGTCAGAGGAAACAAAGATTAAGCAAAAAATGGCTGGAAAGACTTCCCCTGCCCTGCTTTAGTAAGCCATTAAAAAATATGAAACCCCTTGATGGGGAAAACATACTGTAATGCAGTTTCCCTCCATTATAAATCTCACTACAGGGCTTTCCACTTTTCACATTCTCTAGAAGAGATTTGATTAGAATTGAAAGATGCAGGCATGCAACAGCAAGTAAAGTCATATAAAAAGCTGTGACAAAGCTGAAGGAAACAGTAAAATGTAAAAACTCAACATTTACACACTGCTGGGCCTTTATTTCTGTTGATTTGCCACGTCCCATAGCAAAGGATTTCTGGGATCCATTAACACCAGTGTGGGTTCTATGCAAAGACAGAGGTGAGACAACAGCCCGATATAGTAATATTAAGGCATATATCCACTGTTGGGTGCAGCTATTGAAAGACAACCAGATGCTTGAGCAGCTCAGGCATTCTATCAATGAGGGAGCAGTGATACACATTCTCTGTGAGAGGACACTGTTGTCTTTATGATATCGATGTCCAATGTGTATATTCCTCTGAACTTTACTTTGTACCTGCACAGACTTGGGACTTCTCTGATATTGCAGCATTACTCTACTGGGTACCAGGAAGAGGATGGGAAAGAGTGAGATGCAGAATCTCATGACAAATTAACACAGTTTATATATTCACAGTGATAAGTACCTCATGAAGGAGACCATGTTGTATCTATTTATAAAGTGCCATCCACACCAATGGCCCTGTCTGAGTTATAATTAATGAAAATGCCTAAATTACTGTATCCTTTAGATGTCCGATCCTAGGCAGCAAACAGTGGATAATGAAAGTTGTTTGCTTCCTTCTTTTGTTAATTGCACAAAGTATAAAGTTAATTATACTCTATAATTAAGCAGCATGACAAGAGGGTGTGAATAATAGTGCTTTAATTTTGCCCAGTGTGGTGTTAAACAGATGGGTAAAAGGATGTCATTTAAATTAGGCTTGTATTGATATACCATCATTTACAATTTTTTATATAACACAATTATATTTATATACAATATTATGTTGCTGCTTGTTCAGATGATTAGCAAGTAAGTTTACTCAATTTATTTTGTCTATTTTATAAATGAATCTACAGTAAAAATTAAAGAAAACAAATGGTAAATGATTCCATATACACATGAGAGAAATGGAGAAGCCAACTACCGCACTGGTATAGTGGAAACCCTAATTATTTTGGTGTGAGATTTTTTTGAAAGCCAATTGCACTTCTCTTTCATAATCAGAACCAAAAATGTAATTTATGGGACACCAACGAAATCTGAAGAACATAGACGCAGCATCACTAACAAAGCAGCAAGTATTGTACCATTGCATACGACTGAATTATGTCATTACTTGTTGTCCATTCTGTAGCCATGACAGCATCTAAAAACAGCAGAGACAATAAAGTACCATGTTTATTATTTCTCAACCTTGAAACTGCAGACTGAGATTCTGCAATGCAGAACTAATAGAAATACTGTGGACTATTATGTTCTAAGAATTATGACAGTCATCTTCTAAGATTAACACCTGGTTCTAGACTGAGAGACTCAGGCCTTGATCTGCTTTCCCTTTTAGGCACTAAGACACAAATAAATAAGTCTAAATCAATTTCGGAGCCAGATGCAGTTAGTCTGATTATTGATGTTACACAGCTAATGCACTGCATATTTAAATACATGTAATATGCTGTGACAAGCTGCAGACATGCTCCCTGTCTCACACTTTCACCACCACACAGGTAGGGGACACACCAAGCCACAGCCAAACTCACAGATGCTGAAATCAGCTCTGAATGGGAAGGCTCAGCTAAGGCACCTAAGGCACCCCCCGCCCCTTCTAGAGGGTAAACCCACAATTATACCGTCTAGCGCTGCACAGAGAACTTTACACCATAAGCTCATTAAAGTCGCCTCCTCCCTCAATGTGGACAGAGAGATGTAACAGCTTTTGTCCCCAGTTATGATTTCCACACAAACTGGTTTTAGACAAAACAAAAGAGATTTGAAGTGATTATAAGGGATAGCAAACAGATCAAAGCAGGTTACCTAGGAAATAAACAAAAACACAGTCTAAGCTTAATATATGAAAGAAATCAGATATGAGTAGCTAGTTCTCATCCTAACTGTTGGCTTAGGCAGTTTGCTGAAATTCTTGAGAGCAAGCTACACTTGCTTACAGCTTAAAACTCCAGGTGTTCCTTTCCCAGACTAGAAATCCCTCTAGCCTGCATTCAACTTTTCTCCCCCAGTTCAGTCCTTGTTTTTCAGGTGTTTCCAGCTGTCATCTTGGATGGGCAGTCAGTGAAGAAGCAGCACAGTGATGTCACTCCCCTTCCCTAAATACCTTTTGCATATGGTAGGAACTCTGCCTCCCAGTTCTATTCCCACACCCAGTCAGTGGAAAAACACTAGTATTCTATGATGGAGTCCAGTACAGGGTAACTTGGTCATATGTCTCTGTAGGGCTATATGACTCAGAGGCTGTTTGTAGCAACCTCAGGAAGGCTCCCTGGTGGAAAATTAGCATATTCTAAGACCTATTGCTCTCCCTAATGGCCCTTCCCAACCAGCCATCTAAACTGATTGCATTCCATCTAGTGGGTGTTCCCCAGGTGTAAACACATTTGTAATAGATGCATAGACAATATTCCTAACTTCAGATACCAAAATGATACATGAATACAAATAGGATAATCATATTCAGTAAATCATAACTTTTCCAATGATATCTCACGTGACCTATATCACAAAGTATATCAGTCATCCTGTAATTCTAATAATATCTCTATGGAGATATGGGGCAAAGTGTCACATTAGTTATTCAAATTTTGCACACAAAGTACCATTCTACTGGTTATGCAGCTTCAGAAGACAATTCTGAATTCCAGTTTCTTGTTCTGGCAGGGGCTAGCAGCATCATGAAGGCCTCAGTGTTCATACGTTTTGCTCTGTGGCTGTCAGCAGGTGCCACAGGCAGAGTCAAGGCAGAATCAGAAAGAACAAGGTCTGGATTATAATGAGAATGCTCAGAGGACCCAAATGAAGGGATACCAAACAATATAAACATCCCACTCGGATCAACATTTGTCTGTAGCATCATTGCTTCATGTAAGGAAGGACCTCTCTGGCATTCATCCCTGGGCAAGAGAGCGCACACTCAAGCACTGGCATTTTACTCTCAAAGGGAAAAGAGTGAAGAAGCGAAACAGTTCACTGAACTGCAAAGGTACAAACATCAATATTATAGCAATCAAGGATTCTGTAGCAGTGCTACTTCTAATTAAAAATTGCGAAGATCACATGGCACGCTCTGGCCCTCATTTTGCTGTAGGGCACAAGGGAAGTACCACAAGGGCAGAGTTAATGCTAATATTTTTTGCCTCATTGACTTTGAAAGGATGGTTATTCTCCTTGAAAGCCTACACTGTATCAATAGATCTGTGTCTGAATGGTATACTGCATGAAATTTCAGTTCTGTTACATATAACCTGTGTTTTGATCGATCACTATTCTTAATAGGCTTGTATCTGAATGGTATACTGCACCAAATTTCAACTCTCTCATATATAAACTGTGTTTTGATGGATCATTATTTAACTAAAAATCTCTTGAGTTATGGAAGTATGATAACAGTATTACAGTAACCTGGCCTGAAACCAAAATGAAAAATACATACAACAGTGAAGGGAAGTAGTAAATTAGTTGAATGACCATGAAGTTGCTGCACAGAAGAATAAAATACTCAGCTGCTTTGGTCTAGACATTACAGATTAATGCAAAACAGAAGTTCCTACAGATGTTTTTTTGCTTAAATGCAGTTAAATATTTGTGCTAGTTTAACTTAAATATCAGATTTTTTAGTAAAATCCTTAACATGAACTCCTTACAGCATGTACTTTAAAATTTAGCAGGTGTTATTGAAGGCAATCTGCTTCGATTAATAATATAATGAATTATCCTCTAAAATGTGGTCATTTTATGGATGTGTAAAATGTGAAAGGTTTTTGCATAGAATTCTCATGCAGAACTAGTGTTAAAATATTCTGGAGGTACAAAATAATTTATGTCTAGCCTTTCCAGGATTGCTCCTGCTCTGATTACCTGATTTTCTATATCCTAGGAAGACCTATGCCTTCTTTTCCAGCTAATGCTTAAAATACTGTTCAGCTCTTCAGCCAGTGAATGATATTTCTGATGTTATGATAAAGTCTCTCTTTTCTGTCTTACCAGATAGAGGAATGTCTTATGTCACTGAGGCAATCTGAGGTGTGTTGACTGGCTCTTTAAAGTTTCATAACAAAAAACTTAATTAGCAGTGTACTGGTATTTAGCCACAGTCAATGAGGGTTTTTATAATGAATAAGGAAATAATCAGAACTTCCTTTCTTTGACCTCTCTAATGCAGGAGAATCTTCATGGCCATTTCTCTTACTAGCCACTGTATCGAAAAAGAACTCCTGACCACTGTCCATCTATCAGTGGTTCTCAAATGTTTGTACTGCTGATCCCTTTCACATAACAAGCCTCTGAGTGTGACACCCCCACCCCCTTATAAATTAAAAATATGGAGCAGGGTTTGGCGGTGGAGGCTGACAGCTCATGACCCCCCATGTAATAACCTCACAACTGCCTGGAAGGTCACGACCCGCAGTCTGAGAACCCCTGATCTAAATCAACACGTCACGTGGTAAGAGCTCATGTGGAAAGGACACACACAAGCAGCTGTCTGAACAAGATCTCTTCTTTGGAGGCTGCTTTGGAATTTGGAGCTAGTATTTGCTCGTATGTGTGAAGGAGCTACTCTCACCTCTTTGGTATACTTAGAGTTGGAGGATGGCAGTTTGAGGCTTGACAGTTCAGCAGACGGAAAGCTCTGGTGAGTATGTGTCTGTTGTCGTTTATTACTTTGATCTTTCCCACATAGTTGGCGCCCCAAGGCAGAAAGCCATACTTAATACATTAGCTGGGTGAGTAACTGAAGTACTGTTTGGAGACTTGCTCCTTTTCTTGAAAGATCAGCTATCCAGGGTATTGTAGACACCTTAATGTACCAGCACAAAAAAGTCCCTAGTTTTTTAAGTGTTGTTTTTATCTCCCAGCCTGGTAACTGTCATTCTTTTTTATGCCAGCAGCGAGAAACTGAGATACAGCACAAGAGATTTCCCTATTCCCCCATTAGAATTTATTATTAGGTACCAGAATGAACATTTCACTCTCCTGATTTCTCCTTTGAACAACTTACAGGGCCTGATTCACCTTTGCCTTATCTAAATGCCTGTATTGCGCCTATCAGTGTAGCACCTGAGCCCCCTAGAACACTTCTCCAAGCCAGAGAAGTACTAGCATCCCCTATCTCATGGAGGAGAAACTGAGGCACAGGCACACTCCGTGACTGGCCAGGATCACACAGGAGCAGGAAACTGAGCTGGCACCTTGTACAACCATTTACAACAGTGCAAAGTAGGTGGAGCACACTTCAGAAAATTAGAACACAAAGCACAAGACAGTGAATCTAACCCACAACACCTAAGGAACAGAATAAGCCAGCTGGTTATGAAGCAGCAAGCTTTTCAGTTTACACCTGTGCCAAAACAAGCTGTTACATCAACTGTGGCCTGTTTCAGCTCTTAACCCTGATAAAGATTTGAGCTTTTAAAGCTCCTGTAAGACAGCAAAAAGCCAAGCTTTTTGACACAAACATTTGACTCATTATAAGACACAGTACCATTGAATATAAATGAAAAAGTCTAGCCTCATGACTTACATGTGTACAAGAAACAATCTGATTTGGAATTTACACTAAGCAACAGCACTCCAAGAGCAAGCTTAGCCAAGGGAAATTAAAACCTCACAGCCCAAACTGATGCGATGGACAATAAAAAGGGCACAAATATTCATATTGTGGGATGAGTGATACTCCCTCAAACCAGCTCAGAGGATAATGTGCAGGAATGGTTCTGAGATTTTAGCCCTACGGGTCCTTTCAGTTCTCCTTTCATTTAGTGCCATTATTCCTCTCACGATTAATAAAAATGGTCAGAAATCTATTTGCAGTTCTGCAAACATGTACTGTAGTATATACTTTCAAAAGCAGGAAAGAGGGCTCTGGTTGAGGAGACATCCGGGAATATAGGGTATTCTCTCATGCACACATCTTCCCCCTCTGGTCTTTTTCCTCTCTAGAATCCCAGAAGGGCTCTTCTGTGACCAGTTTCTCATTTTGACATCTCAAATTCATTAACACTAAACACTCAGAGCAAGTGTTATCTGTGACTTTAAAAAAAAAGGGGGGGGGTAAGAAGATGGCCCAAGACTCATCATATCCCACAATCCTTTGAAAGTACAAAGAATAGTGGGACTTGGGACATGCTCCTTCAGTCCCTTGCCTGGGCTTCTAGTGATCCAGCTATTGTACTACTCTCAACAGCTGGATATGACCAAGTGGGAACTCCCTTGTGGTCCACCACTCTACATGGACAGTATCAATATTCTCCTTTTCAATCAGCTTCAGTTCTTCTGAGTTTGTTATGCCTTTGAGTTTAAAATGGTTCTCTTGGTTATGCATTATCACCATCTTTGTACTGGCTCTAGGTTAGAAGAAATGTTTCCTTTTTGGGGAGAACATGCCAGGATTAGAGGCTGCTTACGCCACATATTGAGGAAAAGTGGATGAGGTACTATCATTTCCTGGACTAACTTCTGTTGGTGAAAGAGAAGCTTTCAAACTCCACAGAGCTCCTCTTCAGGCGTGGGAGAGGTAAATCAGTGACACAGAGGTGGCCTTGGATCTGTGAAGGGAAGCGTGGGGATCTGTGAGTTTCTTGTATATAGTTGTAGGGTTCCACTGCTGAAATTGACTGTGGGGTCCAGGAAATTTATGATGGTGTGGGAGTGTTCTAGAGAGTTTTATGGATGGGTGATGGTTGTAGAAGTTGTGGTGGAAATCTATGATGGAGTTTAGGTTAGGTCCAGAAGACGAAAATATCATTGATATCTCTCAGTATATTATAGGTTTTGTGTTGCACTTGTACAGAAATTTTTCCTCACAAAGTGGAAGGTAGATTGGGGAGCTATCCTATACCCATGGCTATTCCCATGGTTTGAGCAAAGTGTTTGTTGTTGAATGTAAAATTGTTATGAGCGAGGATGAAATGGATGAGTTTGCTGATGTTTGGGGTGGATATCTGAGTGTTGTCCATTGTACTGTAGATATCCAAGGTAAGGGTGATGCAGTCATGGTGAGGGATGTTGGTGTATAGGGAATGAGCATGTATAGTGGCAAAGTATGATGTTCTGAGGGAGGTTGATGATGATGTGGAGTTTCTGGAGGACATTGGTTGTGTCCTTGAAGAAACTGCCCCTTTGTGTTGTGAGTGGTTTGAGAATGGTTTCTAGGAGTACAGATATTCCTTCAGTAAGAGCGCCACAGCCAGATGGGTCTTCCTAAGTTCCTTTGTTTGTACATCTTGGGAAGCATATAGAGGGTCCCTGGGGGATGAAGTTACAGAACTTCTCTTGAAGTTGTTTGGGGAAGAGTATGATGACATCTTTCAACTTCTGGGTGAATTGTGGTGTGGTGTCTTGAGTTCTTTAAAGTAGGTGGTGTCTGAGTTGTTGGTTTGCCTCACTGATAGAGTCATCACAGTTAAGAACTATGATTGTAACCATTTTTTCTGCTGGTTTGACCACTGTTTGGTGGTTGGATTTCAGGGACTGTATAGTTGTCTTCTTGGTGGTGGATGCAATATCTATTAAGGATTTCATAGTCAATCTTCACTTCTGTGACTACAGAGGTGTTAAGTGACCACTTCATTTTGAATATTTTCTTGCAACATATTAACTCCTTATGCTTAACAATCTGTTCCACCTTGCCTTTAACAGTGACACTATGATTACCTTTCCCAGCTCTGAACAGCAGCTCTGTGGAGCTCAAAAACTTCTCTCTTTCACCTAAAGAAGCTGGTCCAATAAGGGATATTACCTCACCCACGTTTGTCTCTCTCATATCCTGGGACCAACACAGGTACAATGTTGCAAACAATATTCCATGTATAAGCAGACAATACCCTGGGACATCTATGTATGTGGATACACTGGAACAAATTTTCAAAAGCTGTCAGTAAAGGCTTAGTCCAAAAATCCTGCATTGCATGCACATTTGTGGATACAGACATGTAAATTACAGCTCAAGTGTCTGCATATGAAAATTTGTCCCATTAATTCAGCCCTTTTTTTCTCCTCCTGATGAACTTGCACCATATAGATTACTGTGGAAGTTTTAAAATATTTAGATTACATGCTATAGCACTGTGTGTGTGTGTATATACATAGCTACGTACACTCATATATGTATATTTAGAATACCAAAAGTATTTGTAAAGAAAAAGCTAAGATCTTTTATTAGCACTCCTTTCTTACTTGCAATATAATAATTTTTTAAAGAGATGGCTTCCTAGAAATGAGTCCTGGGAGCACTACTTAGGTATAGTGTTGGAAATGGTCTTGCCCAATTACATTATTTTGCCCAATTACATTATTTGTATGTTCAGCCTCATAGGAGCATTATTTTATTTCAAATCTATCTTGATAGTATAAAGATGACAAATGATGGTCACAGCAATATTTAGATGTAATAAATACTTGAAAAGTAAGGTTTACTTAAACCACAGGGAGGAAAAAGGGACCTGAAGATATCTGATAAAAATGATATTTGAATAAAGGTAACACTGTATTCTTTATTTGGCCTCTTACCCACATTATTATTTTTTTAAACACTTCCTATTTTTGTTTGTTTTTACTGGGATTGAAAATTTGTACAAACTTTTACTTTTGTCAGAGGTTTTTATTTTAAATCAACCAAACAATGAAGGTACAGTTTACAATGAGAATCTAATTTTAGGCAAGTCAGGCTTTTCAATTATTTTTTAGCTGTCGTAGGTGGGATCCACTCTTGTATCTTTTTACGTGTTGTAGAGAAAGGGACATATTGCTCAGGAGTGCCACTCAGATTGAATTTGTGGTTCTCCCAAATGAATTTACGTGCAACTGGTGGATGAGTAGTTGGGGGTTCTTCAGTCATACAGTGAAGCCAACGATGCCTAAAGAGAAAAAATATATATACTTGTTATTAAAAAGTTGCTATATTATATCCTATAATAAATCCTCTTCCTTATTTTAAATTTTTTTTCTCTGAAGCTTCTAATATCTGTCTTATTTTTGGAACTCAGGCCGTAAAGCTTTAATCTATTCTGATATATTCAAAAAGGCATATTTCACGGTATTCAGCTAAAGACTCCTAATCAAATAGTCAATTAGATGGATGAGAGTTTCATTACAGAACTAAAAATATACTAGAATTTAAATCCACTTTGAAATGTTACACCACGCTGTAGTAAGTGATCATTCAAAATATATTTTTAATAATTTGACTTCTGGTAGTTTACCTTCTAGCCTCCACCAGTCAAAATGCAGGACAAACTTCAGATCACATTTGGTTTAGAAAGAACTGCTTTCATTATATTTAAAAACCAATGATAACTGAGGTTTTAGAATTAAGATAAATATCTTTTGTGAGGCCATATCATTATTTTCTGAAAAGTATCTTCTGTGAGGCCATATCATTTTCTGAACAGCATTTTGAAGTACCTTCTATTATAATTAATTTATCCATCTCTTTTTGGACATTAATATAAATAGAAACTAAAAATAATAAATGTTTGTCTGATAGCATTTAAAAGCAGAATTACATTGTCAGTTTTCTTCCTTTAAATCTCTACTTAAAACCTATGTTGTACTCTCTACAAAACTCTTGATTAAAGAGATGGGGTGCAGTGTCAGCTGCTTATTCCACTGTCCATAACGGTTTCAATGTTCTCTTGTGCTCTCATCTGTTGTCTCATTTTAAAATTTAGATTATAAGCTCTTTTGGGTAAAAGCCATCTCTTTGTACAATGCCTAACACAATGGGGCCCTTGCTTCTAGGCACACAGTACAAATAAAAAACCAGAAGCTTTATATTTGGAGGAGATTTTACAGGGCTCAAATAATATCAAGAGACTGTGTACAAACTACTGTACTTGCATTACTGTTTACAATGCCATTTACAAAGCCTTCCTTATTTTTCAAGCCCAGCAATAAGTAGTTTTGAGGTAACAGGATAATGATTTGACGCAAACACAACCTCTCCACATAACTGAGGTTGCTGACTGCATAATGGGATTAACATAAAAAGACTACTTACTGTACAGTAACGGATGTTTTTTGAGATGTGTAATCGTATACATATTCCACAGCTGGAGATCACATTGTCCAGCGCATATGCAGAGAACTTTCCAGTTAGCAGTGCCTGGGAGGACAGCACATGAAACTGTTGCTCCCTTCTGCTCTCAGCGAGAGAGTAAAGGCCTGCACCAGGGGCTCCAAGTGACCTCTGACTAGCCTGTCATCGAGGTAGGGAAGTACCTGGGCACCTGTCCTTCTGAGGTAAATTGCCACTGCTACCAGGGATTTCAGAAATACTCTGGGCGCTGCTGAGAGCCCAAATGGCAAAATCTGGTACTGGTAATGATAGTCTCTTACTGCAAATCTCAGGAAGTGCTTATGGGCCTGGTATATCACAGTGTGAAAATGCGCATTCTGGGGACTGAGGGTAGCATATCAGTCCTTCTGATCTAGGGACGGGATGGTGGATACCAGGGACATCATCTTGAACTTGACCCCCCCTTAAGTAGGTGTTCAGGCCCTGTAGATTCAGGATAGCTCACAGTCCTTCCTTTTTCTTGGGGATGAGGAAATATCTTGAGTAAAATCCTTCACCCCAGTGATCTAAGACGACACCTTCTATGGCTTCAAGAGCTTAGATTGACCCTCCCAGTGTAAAGCACTCATGAGGTGGGTCCCCAAATAGGGACAGGAGAGGAACTGAATTGTGTAGCCCAGGGGCAGACAACCTATGGCACAGGTGCCAAAGGTGACACACGAGCTGATTTTTCAGTGACACTCACACTGCCTGGGTCCTGGCCACCAGTCTGGGGGGCTCTGCATTTTAATTTAATTTTAAATGATTCTTATTAAACATTTTAAAACCCATATTTACTTTACATACAACACTAGTTTAATTATATATTATAGACGTCTAAAAACTTCTAAAATGTTAAAATGTATGACTGGCATGCGAAACCTTAAATTAGAGTGAATAAATGAAGACTCGGCACACCACTTGTGAAAGGTTGCTGACCCCTGGTGTAGCCTCTCTAAACAGTGTCCAACGTTAAATAGTCTGAAGTGATGCTGGTGGAAATGCACTAGATAGTTGCCAAAAAGAGGAGGAAGGCCAGGAATGGGTAGAAAGTGGTATGCTGTCCTTGGGCGTGGAGTCAAATCTGCTGCCTTTACAAAGAGGAGGAAGGACAATGGGATGAGGGGTTTTTCCTTGAAGCTTTTTGCCTCTTTTGGCACACGCAGGTGGTCTATAGTGGTAGCAGTGGGCCTGCCCATAAAATTGTTGAGACCTGAAGTGCTGTCTCTTGATGGCTGGGGTATAGACCTCCCAAGAATCTGAGTTTGGACTTACAGTCTTTAACAACCTCATACCTCACCTGTCCTGTCAAAAAGCAACCTTCAAGGGCAGGTTCTTGGTTGTGGTCTGTACCTCCCTCAGAACTGCCATGACGAAAACTATCATCAACTGCCATTGCCATTGCCCAGGAGGCTGTTTCCTTAGCATTAGTGGCACTGCAGGTAACAAGATCTTCCAGAAGGTGAAAAGAGAGCCAGGAATCTGGACAGCGGCATTGGCAATAGTGCTAGGAAACCAGAAGAGACCAGGAGGCTTCCATACGTATGCAGGGGGAGACTCCGACCTTGGGCCACAGAGGTGGGCAGAGGCTCAGCGCAATGACAGTGAAGTGGAGCTGGCACCAGTGATGCCAATATGACTGATACAGTGATAGGTGAGATTTGCAGCATGTCTCGGTCATCTCAGGTCACACTGGCTCCTGTGCTTTGAGAGCTTCTTCTTAACTTGGAAGAACCTTTGATGTAGGACAATCTCGTGATTAACATCCGAGCTTGGGGAAGGTATTCTGTGCTGCTTCTCTCCTGAGGACGTCTGCTCAGTGTGTGGCTGATCCCGGTGTTTCCTTAATATAGAGGCAGAATTGCGGGGGTGCATTGGACCATTTTAAAGAAGCCTCAGGGAAAAGCCTTGAGGATCTCTGATCCTCCAACTATCAGAAGATAAACCTGGATGCATGGACTGCTCCAGCAGAAAGGCCCTCAAGTGAGACTCCCCTGAACTCTGGGTCCACTTTGAAAAGGATCTGCAGATCTTGCACCAGTTCAGAAAATATGTCCCTCATTGAGGCAGAAGAGTGGCTTTCTGTGTGGCTGTCGTGGAGAGGCATAATGGCCTCACAAGATGGGTAGTGCTCTAAGCCCGGGGACTTTTGGTCTGCCATGAAGAACTGAAGATGGTTCCAGTTCTGCAGATGAACGGGAGTCTTGACATCCCCAAAAGACTAATTCACACGGCCAACTAAAAGAGGCAAGTGGCTCTAAATGGAGCTGCTCTGACACACCCCATCATGGCAAAAAAATGCTGAAGGTGGGGTGACTCTGCTTTTTATAGCATTACTGAGCACATGAGGGATTGAAGAGCACATGCATTGCTCCCACAGGCACTGCTCACTTGAAAGTTCTCAGATGTGTGCATACAGGACACATGATCACCAGTTGTGGAATACGGATATGGACTCTTATTCAAAGAAGAATTATTGTTGGATAACGAAGTTATTAGCATTTACCCCTGGCCTATAAAACTAGATGATACCAAGCCTCCTCTGCAAATTACATTAATCTAAGCAAGTGAAAAATTTTCACCAGTAACCTACTAAAAAAAAAACAAAACACAACAGCAGTGTATAAACAATTTGTTTTTATTCTGTCCCCATTCCAGTTCCCAAAAATCTTTAAACCTGAACATATATTTTCATAATTAATTTTGTCATAATTGTGAATATTACATTTAGTATATTATCAGTCACCCTGGCAAGCTGTTTGATGTGGAATTAATGAGGTTTTTTGCCAGTCAGCTGTCACTTGACCTAAATATGAAATGTCTTCTGTTCCAGTTGTTCAAAAAGCTACAGATCTCTGTCACACTGCTAATACTTAGCAGTCAAACCTGAGTCTCTGCCATTTCTCTTCATGCAGCATCACAAAAAGGATCAAACTAGGAGGGAATGGAAAAAGTAATATTTATATAATTGAGTTCATCCCCCTGTAGAGATCTGCAGCTTTGGGGCACGCTTCTCAGCTAAGAGACTGTCTTTTCAGTCAAATTGCTCTTAGGACTTGATTTTAAATACTTTGGCTCTCTCTTTAATACAAGATATTAAAACCTATTTTTTAGAGAAATTGGTTAGACTTATCTAAAATGTCAGATTTATACTCTTAATTAAAAAGAGTCCAAATTGAGATTAAAAGTTGCTATAGAAATAAATGTGGGCTGGAATTTGATTGGGAAATCATTTAAATTTCTACTAAAGGTACAGTAAACTGACCTTATTTCTAAATGCCCTTGATAATGAAATACAAAACTGGAGGGAAGATAGATTTTATTTTTAACAAAATGTTAAACAACAGCAAGTAATAGCCTATTTCAAATATAGACAATGGCTCCTGAGGGAAAACCATCCACTTGAAAGTTACACTTCTGGCTGAAAGTTCTGTATGCTCTAAAGTTAACTGACACCAATTATTATTATATCAATCATAGAAAAATCCTTTTCTCCTAGTTTGTGAATTTGATATGGCTACTGCCAGGCTCTGGGTTCAAGGCAGTCAGCCCTGGTGGTTAGAGCTATAGTAAAGAACAGGTACAGGGGCTGAAGCTCACTGTAAAGTTGAGACTGCGCTGAGGTCTGTGTGGAAACTGCAGTCAGACACAGGCCATGGGTCAGAATCCAGATCACAGTCCATAGACAAACCAAATCAAGATCATCATCAGAATCCAAATGCATGTCAAAGGTCAAAGTTGGGTGGGAGCCAGTCTGACAATCTGGGGTGAAGGGCTAGAGCAGATCAACAACAGGGCTGGAGCATGGTCTGAATACAAAATGGGCAAGACTGAACAAGATATGGGCAAGAACTGGATTAAGGGCAGGTTGGAAGTCAAGGGAGTTTAACACTATGAGTCAGCAAGAGGGTTCCGGGATAAGAAATGCTGTTGCACAGACTAACTTGCAGCTCTGGTGGGGTCAGAGAAATGCGTGCCTGGGGATCACCTGATAGCCTGCTGCATGCCGGAGACATGAATTATTGTTGGAGGGCAAGTCATGATACCTATTGAGGGTTGGGGGAATGGGGCAGTCACAAGCCCGCTCACATCTAAAGGCCGCTCCCCCCAACCTAAGGGCAGGAGCTACAGAACCAGGTCTTAAGTGATTTTGGGAGACAAGAAATGAGAAAGCAGGGATGGGAGCTGGGTGACAGGATTAAAATGAGGAAGCCAGAAGAGGAACACCAAGCAGAGAACCCCAGATAGCATCCACTGCTCTTTGAAAGCGCCCAGGGAGTCAGTGGACACGGCTCAGAGGAACTCTGAGGTGACTTCAGGGAAGATTGGAAATAGCCCCACTGTCACAGAGCACTTCCCCATCCAGTTTCCGCTGTTATGGTGGATGGCCATCTTGGCCAGCATCAGGAAGAGGTTGATGAGGGGGGTCTCATGACTTCATGGGGTCATTGATGGGGTGTGCATGGATCAGGAGGTGTACAGAGAAGTGCAGCCAGAACTTGAGAAGGTGGTTTTGGGGGTGTTGGAAAAGGGGCTGCCACTTGGTACACCCAATGTAGATGAGGGGCAGGTGTCGAAGGAGGTTGTGAACTGCACCAGGTACATGCCTGTGCTCATGGCTCCATGAAGGAGCAGGCAACTAGTATCCTCCAGTGGGCAGCTGAGTGAATAGCCCTGGTTTGGCTGCGGGTTTGCCTCACAGCTTTAAGCAAATTCTAATTTGCTGGTTGTCCACATAGTAAATTAGTTTCTGCCTAGAAGAAAAGACCCTCAAGAACATCAACAAGGATGCAGACAGAACACACAGTTTAAAGGGTACTTTATCAGATAGTAGAATTTTTTGAAGTTAGCCGATTTACAATTTCATAGACAGTAGGATAAACAAGCGAGGTGCCGAACTTCATTTAATTTTTTCCCCTTACTGCCATATTTCATTTATATTAACTTGTGGACACAGTTAATTAGCTGATATTGAATAAAACACCATATTATCAGTTCAGTATTCTATCATGGTCAAATAAAGAGGGGAAGAAAAAAATAAAAGGACTCCACCATTCTTTCTGGAATCACAAGCAAAATAATTGCACCCAGGTATGGCAGTTCATGAATATATGTCACAGGAAAGGAACTGTCAAGTTTTCATCTGCTAGATCTCCAATATCAGTAGCTTTCAGAATATTTTATATTTTCACGTTTCAGCTCTGACAGTGGCAAGTGTACAGTCACCATAGAAGTCACACTACTTTTGACCTAATATGATGAGTAATAACCCCTAAGAAAATTATAATTAAACAAATATTTGTCAGTTTATTTACTTTGCATTTAACAACGTTGTGTGTCGCTTTCCTTTTCTTGAACAGCTTTGTGGGAATTGTGCATCGCCACAAGAGAAAAAAGTGATTGGAATGTGGTTGTAAAAGCACAAATATTGGCAGACACATGGACAGGTGGAGTACAAGAAACCTGTTTCAGCTCATTTTAAAGTGACTATATTTTCAAGTGAAAGTGTCACCTAAAAGTTGCATAATGTCTAACATCTGCATCTGTATGGGTGTGAGATATGCATGTTAAATAGTCTGATAAACTCATGGAATAGTCTCAAACTCAGTCCACAGAAAACTAGAAAACCTCTGAGTTTTGTCGTATTCCCGAGCTTCACTTTACTGCAGTGTTCCTTTAATCAAGGAGTAGATCAGTAAAATTTTTTAAAAATATATTACATATATTTAAAAATAATTAAATCACTACTAGGCTACCTGGATATTTGGAAGCATTGGAAGCTCAACATGAAACTTTTACAGTTCAAATTTAACACTTAAGCTCAATAATTTAAAAACCTACATCATAATGGACTTTCTGCTTGGAAGCATAAAGAAAACCATTAATTCTCAAAGAGACACACCAGCACTGTGCAGTTATAGAGGAGCTGAAGCACAAACAGTTATTTCTACAAGCTGTTTTGAAAGCTCAATTATCTTATTCAGTACATTTTTGTGTAAGTGTTTAAAGGTATTATAACCAATCACTGCAGTTTTCCTTTGAAAGCCCAGTCATGAAACCTATACATACAAGTCCAAAACGACACACTATTTTGTGTTTAAATGTCTAATTTTGTTGTCTCAAGCAAGGCTTTTACTTTAATGGTATCCCTTAGGCTAATCTGTGGAAAAAGTGGAAAATAACCCACACTGTTTATTTTGGGAAGACCTCTCCTCAGCAGCCTCCTCAAATAATCTTTTGAAATACAAAAGTCTTGCATACTCTATTTCCAGAAGCTCAAAGAAAGCTCTTTATGAATTACAATGGACAATGAACCTCAGATGTAGCCAGATTTCTGTGCAAATTCTTTCCTGATGGGTTTTCTATTTGAAACAATATAAAAGGACCCAGAAATGACTAATCACTTTAAACCTGCATTAGAAGCTGATAAGCTATAGTGGCAGGGGGAGATAAAGAGGGGAAAAAAGAAACTTTTAAGAAGCTAAGACAGTTCCCTGAAACATACTAGAAGAGAAGCAGCATACTGCAAAGAAGCCTAGGGCTAGTGAAGCCTCTAGACCTCTGCTTAGATGAATTAAGGATGAAAGAGAACAAAATATTAAATTTGAAGAGCTAAAAACAGTCAAGTTTCTCCAAGATCAGGTAGCACTTTAAATTTTGAAACACAGAATTAATATTTAAAATTAAGGATAGTTCAAAGTGAAGCCACAAGAGACAAATATGTAGCATACAAGTGGTCAAACAGGAATTAAGACTACATAACGCTGTCGTTAATATAGTATTTATAACCGTAAGGGTGAGATAGTACCTGCGTGGGTTCAAAAGACCATGCCATTTTTCTCATTAAAAATCAACAATGCATTAAGATAAATGAGCAGGTAAGTGTTCATCAAAGCCAATGTATGTAACATATTTACAATGCAATAATAAAACAAATATTGTAATGGAGGGCAAATCGGGGCTTTAATTTTTTGACTACTGTGAAGGGGGGTAGAAAAGAGAGAATCTCCAATTATTCTCTTGTATTTTTGCACAATTATGGAGAGGGGAACAGAGAGAAATGAAACCAAGGTAGTTAAATCATGGTCCACTTTGGCTGTAAAGCATAAGGATTTTGGGTGAATATCTTAGTAATTAAGTTTTAGGATGAGCGTTATGATTTTGTTTTATACATAACCATTACTTCTACTTGAGTCTCTGTTCTCTGTTAAATAATCTTAGACTTAATTTCATTATAATCAATTTCTTTGATAAAATAGGCTTTTTCCTCAAAAAGTATCTAAAGATAGTTATAATTAAGATACATTATTGCTCAAAGATATCTCATCATGGAATAGGGATTATAAATTCTAATTCTATATTGTCTCACACTATATTCATGTAATGTTTAAGAAAAGTTTTGTAAATGCCTTCCAATAGTTCATTGATTAGGGACCCAATTTTATGGTGTTTCACAGGCTTCTGTATAGATTATTTAGGTTAATCTTTCTATCTGCCCAGTGGGACTCAGTGCTCAGTATAGAAGATACCATCAGAGATGCTTAGTTTTTCAGTTCTCAAACTGTGGATGTCTCTCTCCAGGGATAAAAACCATTTTTGCTGTTAACAAGCATGTTAAATAAATAAATAAATTAAATAGACGTGAGAAATAACAGACCTCAACCCCACTATACCTCTGCAAATCTGTGTACACAAAGTCAATCCCTTATCTCTCTCTGAAAGTGCAGAGTTTCAGAAAGTTCAATGAATAGAAGATTGTTGGGTGCGGAATAGATCTGGACAAGGAAAGAAGTCGTCTCGAGACAAATGTAAGAAGTGAGGGACAAATGCTTATTTTGTTAAAATACTGTTTGCTGTTGAAGAAAAAATACAGAATACTGTTGTTTTAGTTAAATATAACAATTTAAAATGTCTGTCTGCTGATGTTCTCTTCCTAATATAATATGGTAAGAAAATCCTCCAAATATTAACGATCAGCCTGCTGAATTGGAGATATTTATGAAGTCATTGGGAAGTGAACTATCTGCTTCAATTACCTTTGGTAAATGAAATAACCAAACAATTATTTATTTTCTGATATAGCTGTAAAACTAATCTGAAAAATTTTCAAAATAAATCACTGTTTAAAAATGTATAGTATATTCTTTTTAAAAATGAAACCGACATCTGAGTTGTGAAGAATATGTATTAAAGTTATAACAACCAGCAAGAATGCACTTTTATGTAGAAAACCATGATTAAATTCAGTCTTCCTGACTAACGATTTAAGACATGATTTAAATCACTAATTTGAGTTAAATCAAATCCACCCTGAATGAAACTGACATCACACTTATTTCTATTAGGATAAACTGATGATGGCTTCTGTCTGTATTTACCTTTTCTCCCTATCCTTGTTTCCATTTTCCTTTCACTTCTGTTGTGCTGATCAAAGCTACTAGTCTATTGTACAGTAATAGCGTGGTAACCATGGCAGCTAATATGACTGCAGTAGAGTCCGATTCAGTCACAAAACATGTAGTTTATTGTGGAGTTAGTGAATGGATGAAACTCCACAGTTCCTATTCTGGAAAAAAAAATCCATTGACATCTCTCCCAGAAAATAATGATAAAGTGAGGGATTGGGGAAGACTCCAGGAGCACCAGCAGTTTTACAGCAAAGTAGCAATTCCTCATGTTTCTGAAATAAGGGTTCTTTCATCAGAAGTCTGAGGAATTGCGCAAGAGTACAGATAGGTTCATGCAGTCTGTATATTATGAAGAATTAATCCAGGGAACGGGGGAGGACAGGCAGAGAAAGTGGGAAAAGAGGGGGTAACTGGAAGATCTTTGAGATGTGTACTCCCTATTTAGATTCCAAAACAGAAGTGCGCATGTGCACCATGAACCAGAGCAATTCTGTAGCAGTGGCCATTGAGCCATATATGCATTGTGTCACCCTAGTGTCTGAAGCCAAAGCTATGAGAGGCTGTATGGGTTGACATTGCTCCAGCATCCCTCTTATTGTTAAGTAGCGTAGTCCACAGCAGAGCAGGGGACGGAGAGGGGGTACTGGAATCCAAATAGGAACTACACATCTCAAAGAACCTCCCGTTAAAGGCAAGTAACCTCCTCCTCCTCTTCGAAAGATGGTCTCATACAGATTTCAAATGTGGGTGAGTAATGAGCAGTGATCATCATGGAGCTGGGTGCAAGGATTAATGAAAACATATACTCTGTAGTACAGAGTGGCCTATAGCCGCCTCTGCAGCTGCTGCCAGGGAATGGGATAGTGAAACATTAAGGTATAGACGAAGCTCCAGGATGCTGTCCAGCAAATGTTCCACCATGGCATGTCTGCGAGGCAGGCGGATGTGGCTACGTGTGCCCACATGGAATGCGCTATGACTCCAGGAGGCAAAGGCATTTGGTGAGCATGAAGCATTTGTGAACGCAACAGGAGACCCAACAGGAGATCTGCTGAAAGGAGGAGGCTTGGCCCTTGCAACAGTTGACAATGGCGACAAGAGCTTGAGTGAGACATGAAAGGCACGAGTTCATTGGAGTTAGAAAGCTAGTGCACACCAGAGGTCAAGAGTGTGTCACGTATTGTGCCTGTGAGAGGTTTGGGATAGAAGACTGGGAGGTGGATGCATTGGTTGAAGTGGAATTCAGACACTACCTTAGGAATGAATATTGACTGCCTGTCACAAGGGGACTGTGTCTTTGTGGAGGACGGCATAAGGGGGATCGGTCATCATGGCTGCTAGTTAGCTAACCTGTCTCGTTGAGGGGTTCAAAGGGTGGTGGTGTGAGGGCAGAAAAAACTAGTTTAAGGTCCCAAGAAGAGGTAGGTTTGAGTACCAGTGGAAAGACAAGGAGCACACCTTTTAGGTGGTTGGATTTCCATTGCGGAGGGCCAATCCGTCATGGTCCATCCCCCCTGCTTTCATCCTGGCATTGCACCCGACTCTTACTCTTCACCTTGTGGGTGGTGAGCCAGTGGAGCAGATCCACATCGCCTTTTCGGGCTGGGTCTAGCCAGGTCATGTGGGTGGCCAGGCCACTAGACACTCCCCTCACACCACCCTCTGGCTCCAGGGATGGGACCCAGTATCCCTAATCCAGGCGAGATTCAGTTCAGGTATCTACGGGAAGAGTTCAAGTATCTATGGGTCTTGCTTGCGAACGATGGTAAGCAGAAATGTGAGATTGACCGATAGATTGGTGCACCAGTGGCAGAGATGCGGATGCTGTACCGATCCACGGTGATGAAGTGAGAGCTGAGTTCTCAGACGAAGCTCTTGGTTTACAGGTCAATCTACTTCCTTATCCTCACCTATGGTCATGAATTTTAGGTAATGACCAAAAAGACGAGATCGCAGGCACAAGTGACAGAAATGAAGTTTCTCCGCAGGTGGGCTGGGCATACTCAGGTGAGGGGCTCGGCTATTTGGAAGAGCCTCCGAGTAGAGCCACTACTTCTCTAGATCAAGAGAAGCCAGCTGAGGCAGTTCCAGTACCTGATAAGGATGCCCTGTGGGAGGCTTCCTTTGGAACTCTATCTGGCACATCTCACTGGGAGGAAGCCCCAAAGCCAACCAAGGATACACTGAAGGGATGATATCTCCCAGCTGGCCTGGGAATCCCTGAGGAGCTGGAACCTGCTGTGGAGGAAAGGGAGATCTGGTCCTCTCTACTCTCCATGCTGCTGTCGCTACCCTCACTAGGAAACACAGCATAAAGGAAAACGAAGAAAGATGATGACAACAACAGTGGTTGGGTGCGTGAAGATGGAGGAACCATCTGTTGGGAGGAGGAAAGCACTGAGCTCTGCCAATTGAATTAGTATGGAGCTGTGGGAGAGGCCGACGTTCTGAGTTGGGAGAGGTAGTCCAGTATGACAGGAATAGATATAGTGTCCAGGGGGTATTGATGGCAATGAACCCAGGAGGTGAATCATTTTCATTTTGCTTGATAACAGTACCTGGTGAAGGCCTGCCTGCTTTGTGTGAGAATATTACACACCAGTGAGGAGCACGCCATGTCTGTGTGTGAACCCCATCCAAATACTAAACCATGAGGTGGAGTGGGCTCAGGTTTGGGGTATTGGAGCGGCCTTGAGGAGGGTTGGATGCATGCAGAGGCAGAGTAGAAGGTGAGCGGAGAGTCGGAGGAAGACTGTGAACCAAAGATTATATGGATACAGAGAGGGGTATTAGGAGGTTTGCTGTAATACCGTAGTAATGGGGACAGCGTAAGTACCTTAGATCGGGGTGGGCAAACTTTTTGGCCCGAGGGCCACATCAGGGTTCAAAATTGTATGGAGGGCTGGGTAGGGAAGGCTGTGCCTCCCCAAACAGTCTGGCCCTCCCCTCATCTGACCTTCTCACACTTCTCGCCCCCTGACTGTCCCTCTCAGAACCCTCAACCCATCTAACCCCCCGGCTCCTTGTCCCCTGATTACTCCCTCCAGAGACCCCTGCCCCAACCACCTCCACCAAGACCCTACCCTATCTAAGCTTCCCTGCTCCTTGTCCCCTGACCTCCCATCCAGAGACGCCCCCTGTCCCAATCATCCCCCAGGACCCCACCCCCTAACCAACTCCCCCGTTCCCCATCCCCTGACCACCCCCTGAGACCCTCTAGCCCTTATCCAACCCCCTGCCCCCGGACGGCCCCCTTACCACGCTGCTCAGAACAGCATGTCCTGCCCAGAGCCAGACAAACTACCACGCTGGCCCACCGGAGCGCGGAGCCCTGCCCCCAAGAGCGCTGTTCACGCAGGATGCTGAGGCTGCGGGGGAGGGGGGACAGTCAGGGAGGTGGGAGGAGCTAGCCTCCCCAGCCAGGCGCTTGGAGAGCCAGACAGAATTGGCCCATGGGCCATAGTTTGCCCACCCCTGCCTTAGATAGAGAGATAGAATACGCTTATCGTACAATCAAACCAATGTCCAAACATTCCTGGGTACCAAAAGGCCCAGTTGTTTTTCCTTACTGTACAGCTACAAAACGCCCAATGCTGCTTATTGCCACAGACTTTTGCACTGACATACTGAAAATTTAGGGACTGAGTAAAATTGAAGTAAAGAGCAAAATAAAGGAATTTTACCAATTCTATTCATTCGCATATTTAGTTACAAAACTTCAGTTTTTTAAGATGTACCTAAAATGGTACGGAATTACGAGTGAGTCACTGAAGTACCACAAAATATAAGAATCTTCCTCCAGACTGTAAGTTCAAGCCATAGGGTACATAGAGTCTCATCAAAAACAGTATAAGAGAAAAATATGTTACAGACAAGTTTCCTAACAGGAATCTATTAGATTGTGGAAACAGTTTTTCCAAGAGAAACAATAAAGGCATCACTGCTTGTAACATTTTATATTAGATTGTATAATGAACTAAAATATATAGTAAAAGAAAAAAATTCTGCAATAGCAGGACTAGCTTGTCCATTGCTGGTTTAGATAACCTATAAATACTACCTAAACACAAGAGTGCAACTCTGATTTATGAAACTCCCGTATCATAAGAAATTATTTTTTCTCTACCAAATGACTAGGATAAACTTAGTGATTTAGTCTGAGGAAACAGTAAACAAAAATCCAGTAGGATTCCAAAATAAGATTAATCTCGAAATTGATAAACTTCAGTAGATCGGGGTGGGAACCTGGCACCTATATGACAGTTCTATTGCATACACAATATGGAAAACTCTGCATTGGCAGAGACTCTTTCTAGTTTTAGACTAGCATATCATTCTAAGATGAGCAAAACTCCAACAGCTGGAGAAAACAAAATCTGATTATGATCTCAAAAAACAGCAAAAGAAAGTCTAATCATATTAGACTATGTCTGCACAGGAAAATACGGCATAATACTGTGCAAAATCAGTAATGAACGTACATTAACTACATAGATAAATTTTGCCTATCCACTCTTCACTGAAATGTGCACAACACAATCATAATTTAAGACACTCCATTTTAAAATCCATAAGAATCCATAATTCATCTCAGTCTCAACTCCAAAGCCACGCCAAGAGAAAATAAATATTGAGCTTTCTGACTTTATTCCATCCACACCATTGGCCAGCTAAACCCACGGTTGTGAGTTCAATCCTTGGAGGGGGCCATTTAGGGATGTGGGGCAAAAATCTGTGGGTAAGATTGTGGCCTGCATTGTGCAGGAGTCAGACTAGATCATAATGGTAGTCCCTTCTGACCTTAAAAGTCTGTGAGTCTCACACCATGAACCCACATTACATTGCTGTTTCCCTATTCCTGAAGTGGTATTTGTTTTCTCAAGCATTTGGCAGAGATTACCTCTCAAATAGCTGGGGAACAAAGCGACTAAAATGACAATCATATCTTTACAGTCTATTTGGTCTGCTCATAGCCCCTGCACTAGTAATAAATGACAATTCTGAAAGATAACCATCTTGGTTCACCATGTCTCTCCCCATATTCAATCACTTTTTCTGCTCCAAGTATATTATGCCAGCAATGCACTGAAACCGACACAACATTACTCAGTTTAGGGAGTTTTGCTGCAGCAAGTGAGAATACACTAAAAAAGGTAGGATGCCAATGATGTCCTATTAAAATGAAAGCACTGTCCTTTAGCAACTAAAAACCAGCAAGCTTTAAGGTCTTCTGGTGATTTGAAGAAAGCAATTCCATAATTCAATGAAGAAATCAAAACAGTCAACTGATATTTAGATGCAGTTTTTAAAATAAGCCAGATATGTCAATTGGCATTCAGGCATTCACAAGGTAGGTGTAATATTTAAATAAGAAAAAACCCTCTAATCTAACATATCTAAACTAAATTTAAGTCACATTTAGAAATGAGTCAGATTTGTGTGTCTAGCCTATTTTTCTTAATTGGCCCATTTCTGGAATGTATTTAGCCTATTTTAATTTGCTGGTTATATCTTGCTTTGCTGGTAAATCTATCATAGTCAGATGTGTCTGCTATCAGCTCTAAAGTATAATTATTTGATTAATCCCAAGGGGGTAAATTTATATTAGCATCAGAATCCCTATTTTGGATGTAATTACAGTTTATACACACTAATATATTAACAGCAACAATCTTTTGTACAAGTATAAACGTCATATAGAAATAAAATCATTCAAGTAGTGGTAAACATTAAATAAAGTTAATACCCTAGCTCTGCGATATTCTTTAAATATATGAAAGGCAAAGTATACAAATTTAAGCTAAATATGCTGACAGTAGCTGAGCAACAGGAAATATGTTGCTCTACCACATCAGCGGCTAGGTTCAGATAATATCACTGGTCATCCAGGACAAGAAATCTTTAAATCATGCTTCCTGTATCTAGGAATAGAGATGTATAGATCACAGGAGGCAGCAATACACTATTGTAAACTTCTTTGCCTTCAGACGATGCAATCACAGCTAATGAAAAGGCAAACTGAATGGAGCGTCAGGAGCAAAGCATTGGCCGGGGATGAAGGAATAGATGGAAAGCCTAAAACCCAGCAAGATGATTTCCACGCCCTCAAAAAAAATGTACATACTGATTAGGGCTGTGGATGAGGAATAGATTACACAATAATACTAGGCAATCCAATGCAATGAAAAAAGAATTTATAGATCAAGAGACATTAAAAAAAGTATCTTCTCCTATTACTTTTATTCAGAAACCCACAGAAGGTTCAGCACATCCAAATGTGCCCTCAATTTAAAGTGATTTTTTTTTTACAAAAGAAAACCAAAACGGTAAAATTATGAGTGAAGTTAGTGCTTGTGAAAGTGAACAACAGATGGCACGGACTCCAAACCAGCTTGGTATCAGCATGCACTCAGCAAAATTGCCTATACAGCTCTGCCACTACACTTTAGTCCTTGTCTGCAATTTTCTAGTTACCTACTCACAGGCATTTCTTTCAATAAAGACTGACAATCGTGCCTAATTAATTAAGCAGTTATTTTTGTGACATGCACAAATGGGGACTGGGGCAAGACCATCAAACTCATTTTCTCATGACCCATCACCTAACTCATTGTACAATCTAGCCCCTGACACAAAAGGTTCTCCTTTCAGGGAAGATTTAATACAAGCATAAAACTTCAAAGCTGCTGTACTAATACAAGTTCTACACAGTTATAGAACTGTAATGGGAAGTTTAAGAGCAGATATCACGGAGGCAACTAAAACATTTATACTTGTATGCCCATTGGAAACAACTGCCAGAATAACTTTATTTTCAGGTCTGTAATAGGAATCCATAAAAAAAATAACATGTTCAATTCTAGTCATCATGAGAGCAACTTTGGAGTCTTCACTAATCTCTATCCAGACATCTCATTTTAGACTAGACTACAAACATTGGTTCTTTGTACTCTTTAGTATGTAGGTAACGTTGTACATTACTTACCATATATAATCGTTCATTAGCCCATTCATTTATAAGCCAACTCTCTAAGATGGATAGGTAAAAATAGCAAACACTGTATGACCCTTTCATAAGCCGACCCTATATTTCAGGGCTTGGCAAACTGATTTTTATTTTTTTTTCCTCAAAGGAGTCAAGCACTAGTATATGCACAACTTTTTAAAAATCAGTTTGGACTCTCTATGTGTACATAAATTTTCTTCCACTTTTGACTGAATAGGGGATGAAAGAAGACAGAAGCCTGGCGAGTGTGGAGATTAAGTTATTTGTCTATAAGCCCCAATCAGTAATAGGGTCCATATTGTGTTAAGTGCTCTACAGAGTAAAAGAGAGATTCTTGCCCACCCTGACTTTCAGAAGCACCTACATGTCCCAGAAGGCATTTAAGAAGTTGGGCCCTGAACCTCTAAGCTCTCCTACATGGGCGGCCTCCTTTACCTAAGCAGATTCCTATGGTATTCAGTGGAGTTCTGTGTGGGCACAGGGATCTGACTTATAGAGCAGCCTGCAGGACTGGGGCCTTAACATATGCATAGCAGTCTGACTCTATGGACCAGCTTGAGGACTGGGGCCTTAACCCTAGTCTCAGTATACCTAATAGTAGTAGTAGTAGTAGTATCAACTCTCCTAGATCACTTTCAGTTATCACTAGTTATTTCAGTTATAGTCATATGTGCCCTTGATATTCCTGGTTCCTGTAAGCACCATAATTGTGAATGTTTGGGGGATCCATAGTTCCGGAGGGCTGAGAAGTCTGGGGACATGGCTGGGTTCATGAAGGGAGACACTTTTTTCTTAAAAAACATTCTTCTGGGAACTCAGTGGTGCCCCTCTCATTGTGCTCTCAAACCCAAACAAAGAAGTTTTCTAACTAAAAATAAAAATCTGCCCAGAAGGCCTTTCACCCTATACAGAAAGGCAGAGTCCAGGAAAACTATGCTGCCTTGAGGTCAGGTTTACCTCCATCTTCTTTGTAACTAAAAATTTATGTATAAGAATTTGCGACATGCAATTATACAATATATGCAAAATGAACATTATTAGACTAGTTGGCTTACCATTCCGGTGGCACCATGCTTCCATCCACTTCCCAGAACGTATTTTTGCCATTCATTTCAGTAGTATAGACAACCCATCTATGACGACCTTAAATTTGACAAACATACTGTATTAGCTACAAATTATTATTCTCAAAATAAAAAATGAAAGAATTATAGTTACAAGTTTAATAGCGTGTTGTATTCACCAGAGGCAATATTTCATTTTTCTCAATGTCACCATTGCTCTTTACAGACCACGGTATATGCACAAATGTGTTCTAGATTAACATGAAGTGTCATGATACATATGGACACTGCAATAGGGTCTTCACACGATGACATAAGTTCATTTCTGATAGCAAAACCTACACCACACTCTTACCTTACTCCTTCAGGTTTGCCATGCCAGGAAATAGCATAGTCCTTCTCCCTTATAAAGCCTGTGTCTGAGAATCAAGTTTCCAAAAGAGCTGCAGTATCAATTCTGAAACATGTAATCTTGTTACTCATGACAGCCATTTCCTTCTAATCCAAATTCAGATCAAAGCCAAATCCAGGGCTCAAAGTCCAAATATTCCAGCAAGCAATTCTGTTTATAAAAACAGCTGCCAAGGCTTCACCACATACACTTAAGCAAAGTTATGGAGGAGTAGTGGCTGCCATAGACTTGTCCCCTTTAGATCAGAGCCAGAAACCAAAAGTCACAGTGAGGCTGGACATTCAGTGACACAAGTTGTAGCTTCTGCCAGAGAGCAACCTACACAGAGCTGCTAACTGCTTATTGTTTCAGTGTGAGTGCCATTTCTGTTTATTATTTGCTTATTTTTTGCTAACAAACAGATTTACCATTATGGATACACGTTCTGGGATTAACATAGATGTATATTTTTAAACAACCATATTAACCTTTTATTTTTCTGGATTTTCTGCCCACAAGGGTTATTTCCACTGATATCGTATTTATGTCTAATTTATTTTTAAATGAGTGAATCTGGAGCTCTTACAAGCGAATGATTAATGGTTAGAGCCCTATCAAATTCATAGCCATGAAAAATGCATCATGGACCATGAAATCTGGTCTTGTATGTGCTTTTACCCTATACCACTGGTCAGCAACCTTTCAAAAGTGGTGTGCCGAGTCTTCATTTATTCACTCTGGTTTAAGGTTTCATGTGCCAGTGATACATTTTAACGTTTTTAGAAGGTCTCTAAGTCTATAATATATAATTAAACTATTGTTGTATGTAAAGTAAATGTTTTAAAAATGTATAAGAAGCTTCATTTAAAATTAAAGTAAAATGCAGAGCCCCCGGACCCGTGGGTGCCACTGAAAATCAGCTCGCGTGCCGCCTTTGGCATGCATGCCATAGGTTATCTACCCCTGCCCTATACTATATAGATTTCACAGGAGAGGTCAGCGTTTCTCAAATTGGGGGTCCTCACCCAAAAGGGTGTTGCAGAGGAGTCACAAGGTTATTTTAGAGAAGTTAGTGCAGGAACTCCTCACTTAATGTTGTTGTTACGTTCCTGAAAAATTCAACTAAGCAAATTGATGTGAAGCGAATCCAACTTCCCCCTAAGAATTAATGTAAATGGTGGGGTTAGGTTCCAGGGAAATTTATTTCACCAGACAAAAGACTATATTTATTATACACACACACACACAGTATAAGTTTTAAACTAACAATTTAATACTGGTACACAGTGATGATGATTGTGAAGCTTGGTTGAGGTGGAGGAGTCAGAGTAGGGGATATTTCCCAGGGAATGCCTCACTGCTAAATGAACTAGCAATTGGCTGAGCCCTCAAGGGTTAACTCTCACAATCTACAAGACAGCAGGAAAGGAGGGAGGGCAGACAGAGACACACACCGTGTATGTGTGAGAGAGATTCCCTTTTAAGTATGCTGACTCAAGTATACAGCCTTGCTAATTAGATCAGTTTGTAGAAATCAGCTACCTCCCTTGTGTCTCCCCCCTGCTCTATGGAAGATGGGGTAAGTGGGGTGTAGGAGCAGGTGGGAAGGGGACACCCTGACACTGGCCCTCCTCTTCCCCACCCCTACCCCCACACAGCAAGCAGGAGTCCAAGACAGAGGGCAGGAGCAGCACGTAGGGGTGCGGGTGGGGGAAGGGGAGAGAAGAGAACAGGACAGCTGAACTGCCAGCAGTGGAGAGCCTGCTGGGCAACTGCTGCACAGGGAACTTGGGGGCGCGGGAGCTAATAGGAGGGCTGCCAGTCCACCCTGGTTCCAAGCCCCCACCAGGCAGCTGCAACAGGCTGTTCTTCCTGCAAGCAGCGGACAAAGCAAGCGGCTGCCAAATTATGTTAGAAGGGAGCATTGCACAACTTTAAATGAGCATGTTCCCTAATTGATCAGCAACGTAACGACAAAATGATATTAAGTGGTGACTAAGTAAGGAGTTCCTGTATCCTGTTAGTGACCTCAAAATGGAGAGAGATTTGCTAGTTAGCAGCTCTAAATGTAGGATTGGGAAGGAGAAGGAGCAAGACTTTTCTTTTCACAGCTCTCCTGCAGAGCCCAAGGAGAAGAGAGAAGTGCAACACAGAAGGAAGGATTCAAGGCCTTGCTCTCCTCCCAAGCACTCACCCAAGGCACAGTTGATTCCAGTTAATAGCAACTCACATCTTAACAACTTTCTATTAACAACGTTTTGTGAGAACCAATCCAGTTGCACTGACTTTAATGTTAACGTGATTCAGATATTGGCAATGGAATGCTGCTTATTGAGAACACTCTTTGGAAGAAAGGCCCTAGCTGCAGGCAGATTTGCAGGGCTGCTTCCAGAGAAGGAAGCACTAGGACCAGAGGCAGTGCTAGCCCACTGGGGATTGTAAAGCAGGAATATTTTTGGTCCCGCCAACACATATTAAAGAAGTGAATACAGGTCCCCTGATCTGCTCGGGGCCCTAAGGAATTGCTTAGTCTGCTTATGCTAGTACCAGTACTGGTTAGGACGAGCCAAGCACCTGCAACCGGCAGGTTTTGCAGCTGCCAAGGACGGAAGTGCTGGAACATGCCTTCCCTGGCTGGGTCCCACAAACTTGCCCGTGGCTGGTGCCCTGCCCATTCCAATGCTTCCTTCTGGGCATTCTGGGAGGGGAGGCTGCGGGGAGGACAATAATAGGGAGAGGGGCTGCAGACCAGATGCTGGAGCCACATGGTAACTCACCCTGTGCTCATGGGCTGCACCCAAGGAAGGAAGCGCTGCCATGTGCTGAGCCCCTAACTCTGGAGAACACAGAGAGCAGTACTGTGCAGTCTGTGGGACCCCAGTGCCTCCCCACCCCATAGAAAGCCCCAGCATCTGGGCTGCAGCACTAATCCCTGTTACTGGCTTCACGCCAGCAAGTTTGCAGGGTTGCAGCTAGCGAAGGCATAGCCCAGCACCTTCTTTCCTGGCTGCAGCTCCACAAACTGGTCATCCACTTATCAGCAACTGCTAGATCAGTGGCTCCCAAACTAACAACCAGTGAACCCTCTCCTAAAAATGACTGTTTCCAGGGATTTTCTCCCTTACCTCAGCATAAGTTATAAAAGCAGTGATCTTGAAAATATAAAATTAGTTTTTATAACATGCTTATTACACACTATTAATTATTCTTTATCATTACAGTATTTTTATTACATTATAAAAACAGCAACGCTCGTCCAAGAACTCACTTTTGTAGCTTGTATCACTTTTGATTGAGCCTTTTATAAGACAAGGCTCCTATTAGAGGTGCCAATAGAAAAAAGGGTTGTGGGGACAAAGATCCCGCACACCCCAGGGTCTGTGGGGGGCGGGGGCACCGCCAGAAAAGGAGGGACCATGGAAAAAAGGGGAGGGAATCATGGGAGGGTGCAGTGAGGCGGAGATGGCATGTGACCCTCGTCACCCCCCATCCCATATTGGAGCCTCTGGCTCCTATTTTTCATCAAGGAGTATCAGATTTCTGTGAAACCGAATGAAGGTATTTAAGAAGCCAACTCAAAGAGTTCCTCCTTTACACAAGCATTCAGGTCTTGAGTAGTCCAGGCAAACAATGCACATTACAACAAAGTTTAAACTGGTTCTTCATCATAATTTAAAAACAACACTTGCAGCCTATTTCATTTTAAAAACAGCAAAAAATATCCACCTCCCTTTCTATTTCGTAAAAGGAGTCTTGAAGTTTAAATCTCCTCAGTGTGATAGATATGCTTGCTTTGATCTGCTTCACTCTTGGAAGTCCCCAAGGCTCTGGGCTGCTGGCCCCCTGCTGCCCAGGGTCCTTAGGGGCAGCTCTGTCTGCCATTAGGGAATTTTATCCCAAGAATTCCCTGCAACATTCTGTGGAACCCCAGTTTGGGAACCACTGTGCTAGATAATGGTAACTCTTTGCTGGCAAATGAAGTGTTGCTAATTGTCAACACTTGAGTTTTTAACTCACATTAATTGATTGTCAATCACCCAGGGTAAACCACCTGCACTTGCACTTAGAACAAATGTTTGTAAAGGTCATGGCACCTTAAAAACACACTCACTAATAAGCTAACTGGCACCAATTCAATAACTCTACTGTAGACAAACCTACACACACTCCTGTACATCTATGATACACAAAAAGGGAATCCAACTATCATGAGACTAAGCTCACTACTGCTTAGGGAGACTCTCGATAGAGCAATGGGCTGGAGTTGGGGGGCGGGAAAAAGATGACAAGAGGGCATTTGCCCCCCTTCTTGTAGGCCCCCTGAGGCCAGAGAACTATCCGAAATCTTTAGGGGGCTTATCAAAAGCCACTCCACACCCAAAAACCTCAATATGCAGATAAGTCTTAAAAAAGCCTATTTTGGCTTCTTTGGGGAAGAGGATTCTAGTGAGACTGTGCATGGAAAGAAAACTGGACTGTTTGCACTCAAGGAGGCTCCATAAAACCTCTTAGACGTTTAGGAGACTAATGCCTGCAAGAGGTGGATTTTGACCCTCCCTCCCACAAGCCTCCTAAAATGAATTCACCAGAGTATTGATGTACCTTACCAAAGCGGAGCCCTAACTCCTATGCCTCTCCAAAAGGTTTCCAAAGGATAGGCTTCCCTTCTCAGGAGGGATTTTACGAGGTGTACAGGCACCTTGGTCTCCTTCTGCAGATCTCAGATAAATAAACAGAAAAGGAGAATGTCTCCCTAAACTTATCCTTTCCATAATCCTAAATTATGACTATTTTAAAAAAGGTTAATAAGAAATCAAAGTTGAAAGCATATATACCAGTATCTTAAGGATAAAAATTCTTAGGGGAATGCTGTAGTTATTGGGAAAACACCATTAAAAAGACATGATGTTCACAGTTAAGATTAAATAAGAAACCTAATCATTTTAAAACAATAGAAACTCATGGTTAAGGTACCCCAATTAGCTTAAATCTGCTCATTCTGATGCTAGCTTTACCTTCTTTGCAAAGTGTGGGAATTAAGGGGAATTGTCTCCAAAATACATACAAATCATTTGTAAGAAATGAAATACATTGCCTGGTTTCCTATTTCACCAGCAGAATCTAGATAAACTATATGAAGTTACTAGGATATTCAGTTTAGCATACTTACCAAAAAAATACCTTTTGTCTTCATAATATTTGTTTCCATATTTGTCAACACCTACTAGGGCACCGGTCTTCAAATCGCTGACCCTGTGAATTTCCAAGATCCAGTAATTTCAATTGGAGGGAATTACAAACAACATTATCTTTTATTAGAATACAGTAAAAGTAGAAAACACATTTATACAGTGAAGTACCTTTAAAATTTAAGGATCCCAAAGCACATCAGCAACTCAGCCTGATGGACTGCAGGATCTGGCCTATAATCTATTTCATGAGTAGTCTTTAATCATAGGAATAATCCCACTGATTTCCACAGGAAGAGTCATAAGTAAGGTTTTGCAAGACTTTAATGGATTGTAGGGAGCAGCCAATTCTGATACAATGCCACTTTTACACAGCAAAGAGTAATATTACACAACATTTTAGGAGGACATGAAAAGTACTTTATCTGCCTGAAGCTGTAAGGGTTGTAGCAGAGTTTGCATATAGTAAAAACACCAAGGTTCGTTTTCCTTGTCTTAGGAAAAATACCATGGGATCTTTAATAGCCACAACTGGCCAAAATGTCTCTGCTGTAGGTTTATGATAGAGTCTTTAATTATATGGTAACATACAAGGAAATAAAAAATGTTAAAAATATTTATATAAACTTCAATGACAAGTAGTTGGCTTCCAAGTGAAGATAAAGTGATTTATATTCTGTAGCAGGGGTGGGAAAACTTTTTGGCCCAAGGGCCACATCAGGGTTGCAAA